>JBBJLS010071805.1:0-10829 GCA_037577275.1 Bryconaethiops microstoma
GCTCTAGAGGAATGGCGTCACTGGCTCCAGGGCGGCAGTGACCCATTCACGGTCTGGACCGACCACCAGAATCTCATCACCATCCATCAAGCCAAACAACTCAACCCCAGGCAAGCACGATGGTCCACCTTCTTTGAGCAGTTCATCTTCCACATCTCGTACCGTCCGGGGTCTAAGAACAACAAAGCTGACGCCCTTTCCCGGCAGCATCAGGTGGAAAGTCCCCGGACGGAGCCAGAACCCATCATCCCTCCTCACCTCATTCTGGCTCCTCTCCGGTGGGGGTTGGAAGACAGAGTCCGCCAGGCACAGTCCTTGGAGCCGCCACCTCCTGAGACCCCCAGCCAATGTCTTTATGTGCCCTCGGGAGTGTGGTCAGAAACCCTTCAGTGGGCTCACTCGTCGGCCATGACTGGCCACCCCGGAGTGTCTAGAACCCTATCGCTCCTCCAACGAGCCTTTTGGTGGCCCAGCATGACAGCAGACGTCAAAGACTTTGTTCAGGCCTGTGACACGTGCGCCCGAGCCAAGAATCCTAATACGGCGGCTCCGGGTCCTCTACATCCTCTTCCTACTCCTCGCCGACCCTGGAGCCACATATCGGTGGATTTTGTCACGGGCTTGCCTGAATCTGAGGGGAAAGACACCATTCTGACCATCGTGGATTGGTTCTCCAAGGCTGTCCACCTGGTGGCTCTCGCCGGACTCCCCTCTGCAAAAACCACAGCTGAGCTTATCTTAGAACACGTAGTCTGACTGCATGGGTTCCCCAAGGACATCATCTCGGACAGAGGGCCCCGGTTCACGTCCAGGTTCTGGGTAGCCTTCTGCCGTCTGATCGACGCCTCGGCCAGCTTATCCTCCGGATACCATCCCCAGTCCAATGGTCAGACGGAGCGGGCCAACCAACAACTGGAGCGCTTCCTTCGCTGCTTCGTGGCTGATAGGCAGTGCTCCTGGGCATGCTATCTCGTTTGGGCTGAGCTCTCCCACAACACCCTCACGTCATCTGCCACCGGCCTCAGTCCATTCGAGGTATGCTACGGGTTCCAGCCTCCGCTGTTCGACCACCAAGAAGCGGAGGTTGACGTACCGTCTGCCCAACAGTTGGTCCGCCGGTGCCGGCAGGTGTGGTCCCGGGCCCGGAAGTCCATCCTTCAGGCCAACGGTCGCTACACCACCCAACATCAACGCTGGCACCCTCCGGGGCGATTGTTCCATGTAGGTGACAGGGCCTACCTTTCCACGCAGCACATCAAACTCAAACGCACCAAATCACGCAAGCTCACCTCCCGCTACATTGGACCCTACAAGATCATCAAGAGGATTAACCCGGTCACCAGCTCCAGCTGCCTGCCTCTTTCTGTTTTTCAAGTTTCCCAGCTTAAGCATGTTTTTTTTTCTCCTCTGTCTCCCCAGGCTCCTGCTCCCCCTCTGCCTCGGGATCCTTTGGTGGGAACCCTTACTCCTCGTTGGAGCGTTCTTATAACAAACTGCGTGAGTTACCAGCTCTCTCGTCTGTATCCGCGATTGGGCTCTTCCCTCATGCTACACCTGGGCGTCTACAGTCGAGTACAGGTTCATTTGTGTCTACCTCGTGACAAAGGGGTGACTTACTGAGCTCCAAACATGAACATGAGCCTTAACACTGGCACACGCACCAGATCACATGACGCCAATCGGGCTCGGAAGGAAGGAATCGGGCATGTCACGCTCAAAGTATAAAAACAGGAAGAGAAGGTACATCTGTACACAGACATTGAGCTCTGATGCCCAACTTGTGTCACCCTCATCGCCACAGTACCGTGAGTACTCTAGGTTCTCTCAAACCCTCTCTCTTTATACCTTTTCTGTGTACGTGTGAGAACGCGGATTCCTTTGGTGGGAATCTCTACTCCTCTCGGGAGCGTTCTCATAATAACTGCATGAGCAACCAGCTCTTTTGTCTGTATCTGCGATTGGGCTCTTCCCTCACGCCACAACTGGGTATCGTACATTAATTCGGGTCTTCGTTGTGACAAACACAAGTATTAGGTGGTTCCAGGAGGACCTTCACTCCTGTGAAAAGGACCAGCACCCGAGGGAGAGAAGTCTCTGTCTCTTTACCGAGCTACAGGTTATGTGGCCCACTTGGCCAGTCAAGAGGTTCCGCTCTTTAGCCGTAGTGGAGATGGCAGCACATTTCACGCCTGCTGAGACAGAGGGAAGTAAACACAAGGGGAACAGTCACTGGTACTGATCAGAGTCCTGTGGAGCCTCTAACTCTGGTCTGGTGGCTGAGTAGAAGGAAGCTCCTCCACTGCCACTTAGAGAGCCGTCCATGGTGTAGAGCTCAGGGGGATCTTTCACACGAGTCCAGAGGCTGATACAAAGACACAGACGAAGGCGTAAACACACATAAACATTAGTACAAACCCGAGCCGTTCACAGGTAAAGTTTGGTGACCACGCGCTGTTCCTTCAGATCGGCTGTGCTTTTAAACCCAGACCCACACACAGACAGCCAATCACACAACGCAAACAATCATCGAGCAAACCAGATCCACTTAACTTAAACGAGACACACACAGACATGTCATCAGGTGCCTAACAACCCAGCTAATGTGCTCAGTGCTCACACCTTGGCTGCCAAGGCTCCTGATGTCCAGGCATGCAACAACATATGATGTCATCACTCTGCGTCCCGGGCTGTAATATGGTCAAAACTCTGGGGATGAGCTCCGTAAGGGGCATGACTGAGATGTCCCAGATGTGACAGCACCCCCCACAGAACCAGCATCCAGAGGAGGGCGAGACACCCTGACCACCCCCGAAGCCACCGAAGGACGCCTCTGGCAACTGGACCTACCTATAACCCCCTGTCTCTGGGGGGGACATCCCTGAGGTCAAGGAGCAGGTCTCTCAGGCTGGCTATGGTGCACTTCTGTAGCGGGGACCCAACTCCTCTCCTCGGGGCCATACCCCTCCCAGTCCACAAGATACTGGAGGCCCCTTCGCCATCTTTGGGAGTCCAACAGATGGCATACCCGGTAGGCGGGAGGCCCCTCAACCTCAATTGCTATGGGGAGTGTGGGTTCCATCTCCCCTCCATCCAATGGGCCCATCACCACTGACCTAAGGCGAGAAACATGAAATACTGGGTGTAATGAGAGGGTAAACAAGAGTTTATATGTCACTGGGTTGACTTGTTGGGCTATCTCATATGGACCTATGAACCTAGGTGACAGCTTACGTGATGGTAGGTTTAACTTCAAATAGAAAGCCAGACTCTGTCCCCGACGCGGAATACCGGCACCTCCCTCCGAACCTACGAACTGCTCTTCTGATGAACGTGTGCTCTCTCCCACACCCACTCTGCCCTGTGAAAACCAGCTGTCTATCTCAGGGATGTTATGCTCCTCTTCAGGTCCACCCATAACAATGGCCACCAGTATTTACGTTTAAGCACCTCAACAGTACAGTGGACCCCAGGATGCCCTGTTGCAGTAGACTGATGCACCCATTTAATAGCGTACTCTCTTAGTGTCTTGGGTACAAAAATCTTGCCCTCTGGGCAAGCCTCAGGTGCCGGATTTAGTGTATTCAGTCACTCGATATCTACCTTTACATCCCAACTAATAGGAACTAGAATGAGTGCTGCGGGAATAATAGGTTCACTAGTTTGTTGCTCCTCTGGAGCCAAATAATGCCTACACAGGGCATCTGCTTTAATGTACCAGGAGAACCAGGACAATACGTAATGACAAAGTTAAACCTACTAAAGAACAAGGTCCATTGAGCCTGTCTAGGGCAAAGCCATTTAGCCTGCCGGATAAACTCTAAGTTGCGGTGGTCAGTGTACACCACTAAAGGGTATCTAGCTCCATCCAACCAGTGACACCACTCCTCTAATGCCACTTTTATCACCTGCAGTTCATGGTTGGCAATATCATAATTGCGTTCCGCCTTGGTCAGCTTCTGAGAGAAGAAGGTGCAGGGGTGAATCTTCTGAGGGGTGTTATGACAGCACCGCACCTAAGCCCACCTCGGAGGCATCCACCTCCACCATAAAAGGCCTAGCTGGATCTGGCAGTTTTAATACTGGGGCTGAGGTAAATAGTGACTTCAGCTACCCGAATGCATCTTGGGGCCAGGAGTCATGCTCAGCCTTTTGGGCTTCCCTTTAAGTAAATCATTGAGCAGTGCTGCCACAGAACTAAAGTGTCGAATGAACCTGCAGTACAGATTAGCAAAGCCTATGAATCCTTGCAGGTCCTTGACTGTCACAAGCTATGGCTATTCTGTCATCCACTTTTACCTTGTCTCCATCCATGGCCATCAACACCCCCGCCCCAGTCATATACAATAGCCAAGAAATGAGAGCTCTGTGCTTGAGCAGGTGATGAAGGACGGTACGCACATAATACATTCAATGTATATTTGATATATTCAATGTTATTGAATATAAATACATCATTCATAAATGTCTGCAAACACGATGGAGCATTTAAACAGGCTATATGGCATTATGGAATATTGGTAATGGCCAGACATGGTGCTGAAGACGGTTTTCCATTCGTTGCCTGCCCTAATGCACACGAGGTTGTACGCGCCCGAGTGAAAATGCTCGTCCCATAGAGCTCGATGTCCTGGGTGGGGATGAGTGGAAATGAATAGGGATATTTTACAGTTATGGCATTGAGCCCGCAATAGTCAATGCAAGGCCACAACCTTCCATCCTTCTTCTCGAT
The DNA here is from genome assembly GCA_037577275.1 of Bryconaethiops microstoma. Lineage (NCBI taxonomy): Eukaryota > Metazoa > Chordata > Actinopteri > Characiformes > Alestidae > Bryconaethiops > Bryconaethiops microstoma. The sequence goes on from JBBJLS010071805.1 coordinate 4,730, forward strand.
GAAAAAGAAGCTGGCTGATGTGGGTGACCGGGACCGGCGAATGTACCCCTGCTGGAGTGACTCAGCCACATAGTCCTCCATAGCCTTGGACTTGGTGTCAGACAGAGGGTAGACCTTAGTTTGTGGAGGACTAGTGCCCTGCAGGAAATCAATCGCACAGTCCCAGGGCCGGAGCAGAGGGAGGCAAGCAGCCTTAGACGCACTAAAGACGTCCAGTAAATCCCGATACTGTGGGGGGATGTCTACGAGCATGTTGGCGTGCGGGCTCTCTATGGACATTGACTGACCTTGGCTTCACATCAATCGATAATCGGATTATGCATGCATAACCATGGTAACCCCAAAACCACTACTGGTTCAGGATACTCTAAAATGAAGAAATGTAATTGCTCATCAAGCGTGGGTTCCACGTGAACCCCTATTGGTTTGGTTCCCCAGCGAACAGAGCTGTCTGAAATCAACCTCTCGTCTAAGGCCCTGACTGGGATAGAATCTGGCAACCTTTCCATGGGGATCTTGAAGGATGAGACCACAGCCCTGGACACAAAGTTACCAGCTGACCTAGAGTCTAAAAGGGCAGAAACAAAAAAAGACATGTTAGGCAGGGTTAACTTAACAGGCATTATACACAGTGACAGTGGTGTGCATGAGGTAGATAAAACTAGTGGCGGAGAAGCAACCTTCGGCTGCAGAAGCAGGCTGGAGGTCACAAAATGCCCTCTACCCCCACAGTACAAACACAAGCCCTCCAGTCACCTCCTCCGCTCTTGAGGGGTGGGTTGGGTAGCGTTCACATCCATGGGCTCCAGCTGGGGCTTGGCAGGAGCTGGAACTACCGGCTGAGTGCTTCCTCCTGCAGTCTTGCTGACCTTTACATTGTTAGGAATGGCCCTGGCCCTCTTATGCTGGTTGAGACGTATCGCTAGAACGATGAGCTGGTCCAGGGTCATTCCCTAATCCCAACAAGCGGTCTCCACCGGGAGATCGACGTTAAGCCCTTTGCGATACACTGCCAGGAGTGCGGGCTCATTCCAGCTGCTCTCAGCAGCTAGTATTCGGAAGCTTCTGGAGTATTCCGCCATGGATTGAGTTCCTTGGTGCAGCTGTAACAGTCTCATGCTACTAGACCTACCATGGTCCAGGTAGTTGAACAGGGCAGATGGTAGCCTAGTAGTTAGGGCGTTCGCCGTGCGATCAGGAAGTCGTGGGTTCAATTCCCAAGACTGCTAGTGGCACCTCTGAGGTACCCTGAGCAAGGTACCGTCACCACACACTGCTCCCCCGGGCGCCGTGTTCCTGGCTGCCCCCTGCTTCACTCGCTGAATGGGTTAAATGCAGAGGAAGAATTTCATGCTGTTCACACTGTGTGCTGTGGTGTGTTCACATATGACAGAATGATCACTTTCACTTAAACTGTTGCATGAATTCAGTGTATTGCGAGACCATCAGATGTCCTTTAGTCCACACAGTGGTGGCCCATTCCAGTGCTTGTCCCGTGAGGCGTTGGGTCAACAATGAGACCTTTTGCGACAAAGCCATCTCCGGATATTCTGCAAAATATTCCTGCAGGAAGCGGGGTCTCCTCCACAATGTTCAGGCAGCGAGGCATGGCGAGGTGTTTTAGTAAAGGTGGCTGTTTCACTTTTTAGCCATAGTGGAGACAGCAGCACACCTCACACCTGCTGAGACAGAGGGAAGTAAACACTTGGGCAGGATTTGAAAAAAGAAAAGGTTCCTTGCATTCCAAATGGCAAATGAACTTTCAGGGGACGCACATATAAACAGTTTACTAACCAAATTTGTACATAAACATAGCACTTAGAACTCTCACAAGACTCTCCCACTGTCCTCAAGCTTGAGTATATTCTCAAATTAGGATAAACGTGTCTGCCAAATGAATGTAATGTAATATAAACTAAACTAAGCATGTTTTCAAAGATAGGGGAACAAGCATCAGGTCTAAGCAAAAATCATTTTTTATAGTGGTCTCTTATTTCTTCACTGCTGCTAACATCAAGTATCCACTGCTAAAAGAAATGCTACTCATCAAAATATTCTTCAATAATAGTAGTCACCAGCCCTGGTCCTGGAAATCTGCCTTCCTAAGAAGTCTTTTTCCAGCCGCAATTTGCAATACCTTCTCTGACTAATAAACTTTTTCAAAGGTCCCTGATTGGCAGGAGTGTTTTGTAAGGGTAAGGGGCCAATATGTTAGATGCAGGTTGGAGGTGACCACTCTTCTATAGTGTCCAGTGCACTTCAAGGTTCAAAGTTTGAGGTTTCTTTATTGTCATCAGCAGCTATGTACATATTGTGATGAAACAACATTTTTCCATAGACCACGGCACCAACATTCAACAGAGTGCAAGTTACAACAGACAGTAGACAATAGACAAACAGTAAATAGACAACTGGTGTGGACACTATGTAAACCTTGATTATTGTACAGGAGGCAGTTAGCAGTATTGAACAAAGTGCAAGTAATGACAGAAACAATACAATAAATAGACAATACAGCAGTGTAACAGTAGTGTGAATGGGCTGTGAATCCGTGACAGTACAGTAAGTAGACAATACAGAAGTGTGACATAAAAGTGGGACATGTTTGTAAACTTACAGGATGAATTATATTGCATCATACATGTGAACTTACAGGATAGATAATATTGCATCGTACATATGTTTCACAAGATCACATTGGTGGAGATATACCTAAATAAAGAGAAAAATCAGTCTTGCTTCTGTACAAGTTAGCAGTCCAGCTGCTCCAGTCAGTGGAAAAGCACTTACCTCCCCTCAAGAGTGTGTAATTATTTTTAAATGATATTTATTCTTTATGTATATGAAAGGTCACATTCTTAAAATAGACTGCAGGTAGTGTTTCACATTGCAGTATTGAACTAACATTAGGATGGTGGCAAATGCATTGTCCTTTTCAGCCTGACAAGTTTTAATTAGCTGCAACATCAGCTTGGTAGCTTAGCATTTTTAACTCCACATAAGCCCCATTCAGATGAGAATACATTTACATGGGGTCCTGGTGGAATGTAGCCATTATCACCAACCAACAAACATTCAAGGGCTACAGCAGAAAAGTATCAGCACTGTATTCATGGGTTGAGCTTTGACCTGATTTATCCCTGACAGTGGAGACCTTGTTGCATTTTTTTCATCTGAATATGATTTCCATGTATACATAATTTACTGAAGTTTTTATTTTGTAACGAAAAAGCAGCTTCAGGACACAGACTGACTCTGAATGTCCAGGTTCATTCAGGACCTCACAACTACCATGTACTGAGATGAACTGACATTCAAAGAGCTTTAACTCCATTCTCTAGTCATCTGAGGATAGCAGACATTTCTTATCTAAGTCATCTCAAATGACCTTTTTGTTTTTAGGAGGTTGAAACCTCGCTTCATCGAAACTTATTTTTTAAAGTCGGTTTCTTTACTTTTTCTTTGATCAAACAGAACAGCTGATAAATATTAAACAGAGTAACAAATAGAATTGCTGAACCATGCTGTTTGATGCAAATATTTGATTTAGTTGTTCATCATGTTTCGGCCTGCCATATGAAAATAATAGGTGCAGTGTTTTCAGTCAAAATCTAATGTTGATGGAAGCAGTGCTGCTTGAGGATATCCCACCATGACCATGACCTACCGCTGGAACCCCACACACTCAGTCAACACTGTACATACAAGTAGCTATATAACTCATGACGATCCATTAACTCAGGCCTTTCCACACAGAAGTAATTAGTTGCATCAGTTGCGTTCCCGCAGTTCTTGCTTATGTAGGCATTGTGTTTCTTATGGGGAACAAGCCATCAGCAAACTGCTGTCATTCCGCATTTCTTTAGCACTTTACATACTAATTGCTCCTGATTTTTTTCTCCTTTCTATTACTTAGAGCCATTATTCATTTAAGCTCCAAAACTCAAGTGACAGCCTTTATAAAATGGTAATGAAATAAATAATTTATTATAAATAATAATTGTAATAAAAAATTCTTTGGCAAAGCAACATTTTGTCATTTGTAGATACAGAGAAGTTTTCTTGTACTAAATACTTTTTAAAATGTGATTCATTTATACACAATTCAACTTTTAATTTAATTATTATTTTTTTACAACAGTTTTCGTTGTGGTGGAATGTCATGGTTCCTCCAAACAGTCTCACCTGTTTCTCTCTCACTCCAGCTTTGGTCATGTATTTCACTTGGTTGTGTACCTCACCTGGGTTTTACTGAAACTCAGAGTAATCAGTTTTTTAAGCAATTTCCTCCAGGATCAATAAAGTTTTCTGATTGTGATTTTGATACTAATCACATGGTGCTTTTTTGGTTTAATATGCCATTTTTTTAAATTTTTGATAGATTCTTCTGTGTTTATGGATTCCAATCAGATTTTAGAACTGGAATTGTGTGATTTTTAAAACTGAATACGTAGAAGTTTGTTCACAATTCTACCTAGGTTGTAGCAAATAATAGCCCAATTTTTTTCACAATAGCTACATTATCCTGCAGAGCACTTGCTGCTAAGTAACAACAACAGTCAGTTTAGAAGCCACTTCTACTTTTTAGATGGAAGAACATTGCCAATATTAAAGACAGGAGTAGCACAGGGTGGATAGTCCACTGCCAATGATTGACTTGCATTTAAGGTACATTTAACTAGTTGTCCATTGAATTTTCACTAACCCTATACCTGGCCCTAATCTTTACTCTTACCCATATACTGCTTGGAAAAAGCTTTCAAAAGTTTTAAACATCTGCAGATTTTCTACTGGGAGTAATCCAGAAAAAGTGGAGACAACATATTTTATAACAGTTCCAACAAAACCTTAGAAGGCAAGGAGGCTAAAACGTTTGTGACTCTTAATGTATGTAAATAAGACAATATAAGAATTTAGACTAAGCAATTTTGGAGCATTTCTATTGGTCCATTCATCATGAACTGTTCACATAAGGGCCCCTGCTGTGCTCAAATAATTGAACAAAAATAGGGTAGAAAAATGGAACTAGAGATATATGGCTTTGATATGGCAGTGATTATTTGATTTTCAGTTCGTTTTAACTTACAAACTGAAAGTATGTCAAGATGAATTGCATTTAATGCTGAGATAAAAATGTAGATATATTTGGACCCTGCTCTGTCTGAATTTAACTGTGTGGCTTTACTTTTTCTATTACTTTTTATTTTATTGATATACATTTTACATTTGTTTTTATATGTGTTGTACTATTTTTCTTTACTCTTGTGCAAAATGGCAGAATAATCAAGATTTTTTGTTACAGTAATAAATAATTACAATAAGAAATAAGATTAAGGTTTAAGAGGCTAACAATACTAACCCTTGCAGTGCTTTGCATGCCCCACCTGTAGTACTGGGCTCATCCTGTGCCATGACCACAGTGATCACTAACAAAGGTCAGACTTGGGGGGAAATAAAGAGATTGCACTCTATTGCACTCGCTGGAGCGAGACGTATAGTGGGTCAATGTGTGCGAGAGGATAGAGGTTGAGGGTTGTCTTTTGATGACAGGTGTTATGGCCCTATGGGTCCACAGGGGGCAGCAGAATGGATAGCTGACTGCTAATGAGAGGTTAGGGTGATTTGTAGGACATTAGCCAGGAAACGTTCAGACAAAGATCAAGAGGTGCCAGATCTGAGTGGTCTGTCCTGGGTATGGTGTGCAATCGACTTGAGCTTAAAGGGTCTGTATTCTACATAATTCGCCTGTTTTCTGAAGCTTATTTACAACAATTTTCCTGAGAAAGAAGAATCTTTTAACCCAAGAAATAAACCATTATATGTAAACATATGTCAAGACCAATATATGTAAACAAGCTCTTTTCTGATTGGCTACATACACAATAACAAAAACAATACAATTTTAAATTAAATGCCATATAATTTGCATGTGGTAATAATTTAATAATAAGAAGTATCCGAATTTCAAGTTATATCCATTTATAGAATATATGCCATTGTAAGATCTGGAACGGAACGAGACGCCCGATCCTCAAACTAATCCGGTTCCGGTATCCCGTCACAGCCAATTAGACAGAGATCACCCTCACCTGAGTACTGA
>JBBJLS010071806.1:0-10828 GCA_037577275.1 Bryconaethiops microstoma
CATAAACTGTGGAGAGAATTGAGTCAGAAACTCCGTTACCGGACTGAGATACACTGGAACATCAGAACCTGATACAAGTTCAGTACCATCACAGTACAGTTTAGACACAGAGCGGTTCTGCAGACCTGTGGAGAAGTGACTTTTTGTCCCTTCTTCGCAGATCAAAGGGAAGTGGGCCTGTAGTGGGATAAGGCGGGTCGCACTGAAGGGGTACTTTAGGCCTGTCTGTGATCCTCGTATTAAATTATGAACTATATGTTTGGACCACAAACCCACAGAAAATGTAGAATATGGGCCCTTTAAAACACCTCAGCCATTCGGTGTCATTAATGGTTAAAGATCAGCCAAAATAATTCGTTCAAATACATGAACACCTCGATTCATCAGAACATCCAATAAGAGCTGTGATTAGAGGCTTATTTGCATATTCCAGCCTTCTCTGATATCAGAATTGCTGAGATCATATCGCCATGATGACTAGCGGGCGACATATCATGCAGTCCTTGTGTAAGTCGTACAAAAGTCATTGAACAAAAGCAATCCTGTGAAGAAAGTGAAGTGAAATGTTAAGGGGCAATTACTTTTTCACACTGGTGATGGAGCCACGGGAAAACTTTTCTCTTTCAGTTAATGAACAATAACTGTTTTCTCCCATTATTCTTCTTACATTTACGGCATTTAGCAGACTCTCTTATCCAGAGCGACGTACGTCAGTGCTGAAGTCGTCTACGTCTGTTCTTCATACCTGTAAAGCTAAACTAAAATCAACACCTGCTTTTTACCAAGAGGTTCATACTCAAGCAAGGAAAACAGTTAAGAGGGAAAGAGCCCGAGGTTTTTTTAATATGTAGGAAAAGATATATAAGAGATAAAGGAGAGGACTGGTTAGTCACCAAGGTGCTCCTTGAAGAGGGGAGTCTTGAAGAGGGGGGTCCTGAATAGGGGGGTCCTGAAGAGGGGGGTCCTAAAGAGGGGGGTCCTGAAGAGTGGGGTCTTGAAGAGAGGAGTCTTGAAGAGGGGGGTCCTGAAGAGGGGGGTCCTGAAGAGGGGGTCTTGAAGAGAGGAGTCTTGAAGAGGGGGGTCCTGAAGCGGGGGGTCTTGAAGACAGTGAAGGACTCCGCAGATCTGATCAGAAGAGGGAGTTCGTTCCACCACTGGGGGGCAGAGACTGAAAAGAGTCTTGATGCAGGTCTTCCTCTTCTATTCTATAATAATAATAATAATAATAATATTAATAATAATAATAATAAGACTGAAAAGAGTCTTGATGCAGGTCTTCCTCTTCTATTCTATAATAATAATAATAATGATAATAATAATAATAAGACTGAAAAGAGTCTTGATGCCTGTCTTCCTCTTCTATTCTATAGTAGTAGTAGTAATAATAATAATAATAATAATAATAATAAGACTAAAAATAGTGTTGATGCCTGTCTTCCTCTTCTATAGTAATAATAATAATAATGATAATAATAATAATAATAGTAATAATAATAATCATAATAATAATAATAATAAGAAGAAGACTTAAGAGTCTTGATGCAGTCTTCCCCTTCTATTCTGTAGTAATAATAATAATAATAATAATAATAATAATAATAATAATAATAATAATAATAATAATAAGCATGAAAAGAGTCTTGATGCATATCTGGGCAAACTTCTGGCATGTTCTATTTTCTATTTTATAACCCTATGATTAAATCGACACAGTGAAATACTCCCTAAATATTCTATATCATGAGTCTTCATTTACGGACAGTAATGTCATTGATCTGTTAATCTGGTCCAATATTTCACTTTAAATCAGATTTTTTGTGGATTCAGATCTACGATACAGCAGCCCTCATTAATCAGCCTGAACAGACCTGCTGAGGGAGCAGGAGAGGACCTGGCAACCTCTGCCCACCACACATGAGAATCGATGCAGTTGATCCCAGATGATATTTCACACCGTTTGCATGAATGTGGGACACAAATAGAAACTTAATTCAGCCCTGAGCATCCGAGCCAGTGAGCGGTTCTTCAGACCATCTGATTGTAAGTGGAAGAGAGAGGACAGGGGCGTGTCCAGGAGGACAGGGAGGTGTCCAGGAGGACAAGGAGGTGTCCAGTAAGACAGGGAGGTGTCCAGGAGGACAGGGAGGTGTCCAGGAGGACAGGGAGGTGTCCAGGAGGACAGAATTATTGTATATTTTTATAGATCTTAAAGTACGTTATATATATATATACACATCATAATTTAAGGTCTATAAAAAGGTTTTTAAAAGTCAGAAGGCTGGTCCTATGTGTAAAATGGGCGTGGCCACTCCAATCAATCCCCTCCTCATCCCCGCCCCCGAACTTTCTACTGAGTGGCAGCAAGATCAGCCAATAGTTTTGCGATGTTTGGTTTTGTTATGATCACACAGCCAATAGGAGTTAGGGAAATGTAAAAGTGGGCGGGCGCTGATGGCGACGTTGTGAATAGTGCTGTAACTGTAGAGCCGGTGTGGAGGAGAAGGAGGGGAGCAGGGCTCTGACTCGTCGGAGAAGTTAAAGTTAAAGGTTCTGTAGTTTAGAGAAAACGACTGGTGTTCGGTGTGTGGTGGTTATGTCTCCTGGAGCGTATTCCTCGGGCAGAAGAAAGGTAGCCCGCTTGGCCTGAGGAGCTTGGTCGCTGCTGCACGGCTCCTTGGCGGCTCGGCCGGGTTCGAGCCGCACTGATGCTCGGAACCGCGGCTCTCCTCCGGCTCCGCTCTTCCAGGACCCGGGACGAGGCGAGAGGACGCCGTGTCTCCTCGGTTGGCCCTCCAGAGGACGGCTTATCCGGCTTTAAAGCTCCTTTAATTCGGCCCTCCGCCACAATGGCCCCGTGCTAGCTGTGTTAGCTTTCTGAGGGAATGGCTGCAGAACCGTCTCTAATAATCTGCTTTTAGGGGGGGAAACAGGTAGATGAACATGTAAGTATGAAGGATATTGGGACTCACAAGGTCCTATTTTTGTGAAAGTGTGGTCGTGGGACGAGAGTGTTTGGCTATAAGTCGCTTTGGCTGCGGTTAGCCGGCTAGCTGTCCGTTAGTTTGTTCTGGACCTTCTGGAGGCGAGCAGACCCTCAGACAGACTGGAATGAGGTTCTAGCAGCTGAATGGTGACCCCCTCACCGGCCCGGTTCTGAAGTGTGTCCGTTTCAGCCCTGTGCTGCTGGGTCTGGCTCCCTGATGTTCCAGTGAGAGAGCCCCTCTCCTCCTCGGTACTTTTTCAGAGCAGTCGGATTCTTTCCGAGCCCAGGCCGGGCTCTAGGAGCAGCGTGTCATGGGGAACACGGTGTCGTGCTGTGTCTCTCCCAACGGGAGCCCGAAGCTTCCCCGGCAGGTGGACCGCCTGGAGGACTACCAGATCAATACCGACCTGAGTGACGACACGGGCCCCTACCTGCAGCACATCAGTGACAGGGAGCTGCCAGACGGTAGGTCACATCTGACACACCACTGGTCCAAAAGTTCTGTAGACACCTGCTCGTATACACCAGATGTCCAAAAGTTCTGTAGATACCTGCTCATATGCACCATATGGACAAAAGTATTGGGACGCCTGACCAGTACACCGTCAGGAACTCTAATGACATTACATTCAAATCTATAGACTTTAATATGGATTTGGTCTCTCTGTGCAGCTATAACAGCTTCCACTCTCCTTGGAAGGCTTTCCACAGGATTCTGGAGTTTCTGTGGAAATTTGTATCAATTCATTCTGTAGCATTTATGAGGACAGACACTGGACGAGAAGGTCAGGCTCACAATCTCTGCTCCAGTTCATCCCAAAGGTGCTGGATGGGGTTGAGGTCAGGACTCTGTGGCCAAGTTCTTCCACACTGAACTCCTCCAGCACGTCTTTATGGAGCTGCTTTGTGCACTGAGACACAGTCATGCTGGAATAGGAAAGGTTCTTCTCCAAACTGGGTCCACAAAGTTGAAAGCATGGGGTTGTCCAGAATGTCTTGGTCTGCTGAAGCATTAAGATTGTCCTTTAATAGAAGTAAGGGGCCTAGCCCAAGCCCAGAAAACCAGATGTGTCCCAAAACTTTTGTTCAGATAGTGTAGCAGAGTCTCCACTCTGCTGCAGTCACAGCCTCCACTTTTTTGGGAGGGCCCTAGGTGTTGGTAGCATTACTGTGATCACATCAGAGCAGCCACAAGAGCATGGGTGAGGTGATGTTAGTTGTGGAAGTCATCTCAAAAGTATTGTATGCACGCCATTCCTCTCCTCCTAGAGACACTCGGCCAACCTCCGGTCTGTGCTTCTCTCTGGAGGGTATGCAGCATTCACTAGTTAGAAGGGGATTCTTTTCTATATGTTGTATTTTTCATTTCTGTATTCTCCTGAATGGTAGGTGCACGGCTTTGTAGGTGTCTCACACGCACACCCACGCTCTTATCCGGTTCCCCCAGCTCCTCATCTTGCGTTTCGGGTTACTCCTAAGGACTACACAGACGTAGAGCCGCTCTTCAGTTACTGGAGGGAGTTCCGCCACGTGATCGGCAGCCTCGACCAAGCTGATGTCCAGTGTTGAGAAAGCGTAAGGAGGTTTCAGTAGTTTAGTCTGTCCTCTCGTGTTCCTCTGGGGCTGTTTGAAACTTTCGCTGCTCACCAGTCTGCCCCGGGAACCTCCCGGAGATCCCAGAACCAGCACCCTGTGTCTGTGAGATTCAGACTGCGAGTTGTTTTATGGTCTTGCAGGACACACCAAGCTGAAGAGGAAGAACTAACACTGCCTGTGTCCAACTAACGATCACCATCCACCTCTTGCCTTGTATTTTATGCGCCTGCGGAAAAAGCAACAGCTCACTAAAGGAGGAGATGGCTGTAGTCTGTAAAAACCGCAAAGTAAATAATATATTAAGCTTGTATTTAGTCTAAGCCCAGTGTGTGGAAGTACATAACCCATAGCAGCGCTTGGTGAGTAGAACAGACTTTTTAAAGTGAGTCTTTGTCCAATAAACAGTCAAATAAAACAATCAGTACATGTTCAAAATCACATGGCAGAGTTTAAAAAGTCCATGAAATGCTTCACGTTAATGGAGCGCTCATATGTGTTCGCGATCATTTTAATTGTGTTTCTGACCTTAGCTAAACAAATCCAAACCACTATTTATGTTACTAGTAAGTTACTTAGCAGTAAGTTATTCATCTGTAGTATTTATACCCCAGCATTTTGTGTATAAAGTGGACATAATTATTTCTGCAGAGAATTTAATTTTAGACCTTTTTTTTTTTTTGTGACTCTGCATGTCATAACATGAGCAGTTTCTTCTGGGATCAGTAAAGTTTTCTGATTTCTGATTTTGAATATTATTATTATTTCTGGACATTCGAATAGTTAAAGCCAAAATCTCGCTGTATTTCAAAACGAGGCTGTTCTCTGTGTGCGCCCAAGTTTTCTTGCACTGCTTGCCATATTGCTTTATCGTTTCTCCCCTCGTTCGCTCGTCCAGATTTGACGCCCAGCCGGTCAGAAAAGAGCTGATGGAGACCGACTCGAGTCCCCGGTGCTGCCGGTCGGCTTGGCGTGTCCTCGCCTAAGCACGCACGACCCAGCCATGTGTTGCTCGCTGCTACAGCTGCCTGTAGGTCTGGTCAGGGAGGGCATTCCAGGCCGTCCTGTTGATTTTTTTTTTTCCAGACAAGAGAGGAACTGGAATGCGCGGCAGGCCAGCGGAGACCTTCAAATATCTGTGCTATTTGTGGCATTCTATTGAAGGTGGGACAGCTGTCCTCTTGCTCTCCTCCCTCTCAGTCGGAGGATCAGCTGAAGTCGTGGACGTTCGCTGACTCTGGACTGGGAGGGGGAAAAGTAGAGGGCCGAGATAAACGAGACTGGATATGAAGTATCTAGTTTATGATTACGGTTAAGGATATCTTGGCCTGAATCATAATGCAGACAATATAGACAACATAAAATATAATTAGGTGTTACATTGCCCTGCCTAGAAAAAAAAACAAAAATACAACTGGAATCATCTTGTTCTAGAGGCTTGCCCACACCTAACTTTGAGACTGAGGAATGTCTTTTTCGGCGAAAGCGCCTTGCCCCACCCCCACGGGTTATTTTTGACACAGGAGCATGTCACTTGCGGCTTAGCACGCTCAGCTGCCGGGAGATTGACCCATAGGTGCTGTCTGAATGGAGCTGCCGAGTACAGCTTAGGCGTGAGATTGTCCTTTGGGCATCTGAACCAAAAACACGGGACACATGTAGACATTTTTATTTATAGTGTACACTGATATGCTATAAAGTCTCAGTTATATGTGTGTGGTTTTCCAGATATTGTGAAGTAACGGACGGACGGACTATGGAAAATTCTCTTTTTAGGCACTGAATAGAAAACTAAGGCTGTTTTCACCCAATGAGAAAACGAGCCAGCTGTCAAAACATTTGTTTTAAAATCTCCTTACCCTTCAGAGCCACCGTATTTGCTTTCTCAGCGTTCACACACTTAGCAAGTAAACATTGAGAAGGCAGTACAGCCTATGGCTGCTTTTCCAGCCGTGCCTCCCAGAAGGCCAGCGGTCAGCACTCTCTCTCAGAAAAGCAGATAACCTTACAGTAGACATCTGACCCATTGATCACTCTGGGGCACTTGGGCCAAACAATGGCACCAATCAATAAGACCCTCAAGTGTTCCTGCTGTGACTGACTGCGGCGCCTCCCCTCCACTTTCTCTATTCTCCACTTGTTGTGAAAACCCAGCACTGAGTGGACGACCTGCTGATGGGTTTAGGGTCATTCAGACCATGACTGACACAGAGGTGCTAAAACTGTCACCTTTGCTTCATAGTGGACCTGACAGTTGTGGATAGAGTGCTCAAGTATTCATACTTTTGTGGAATAGTGACACTAGAACCAAGTTCCTTCACTTCTTAGTATGTCTAGGATCCATCAGAGCAGGCATCGGCATTTATTGGGCCCTGTTCTTCTCTTTTTGGACCCTTTTGGTCTGAATTGAAAGGGGCAGCTGGTGGCTGGGGAGATGATCCTGTGATTGGATGGTCATGGGTTCGAATCCCAGGACTGCCAGTGGTACCACTAAATCACGCACTCCTCCCCTCGCGAATGTTGTATAGTCCTGGCGTGTTTTTCTAATGGTTTCAGATCTGGTCATTGTGCAAAAGGTGTTGTTGAAAATGTCCCTTCCAGTAGGCAGTGAGGCTCAACTTTACGCATATGGTCGAAAGTTTTGTTTGCAAAACTTAAACAGCATAGATCTAGAATCTACAAGCTACATCTACATTAAGAATTTACATGAAGATTGTACCTTATGTTAATATTTTCTCCCTCTCTACACTCTGAATAGTCACATTGCGACAGTAGTAATGATGGCAAAGTCAACAACTTTAGCAGCTTAGATCTGAAATCTGCTCCCCCAGTAACGGTCAGTGGCTCTGAACTAGCCAGGGCTGGGCCTGTGATCTTAAACGTTGGTTAGACTTTAGTACAGACTGGAGAAGTAGCAGCAACAGGGTCTCCTCTGTCATAAAAGTCCCATCCAGCACCTGCACCGCATCTTCTGCCAACCGAGCGGCTCACATAACGCGACTCCGCCGAGGTCAAGTGACTTTACTGTACGGCCTGGCACAACTTTGACTTCAGGCCCTCGTCACTTTGGCCCTGGCATTTACTGCGAAATTCAGTTGCCGGTATTTCAGCGGTGCATCGGTGGCTACACGCTCAACCAAAAAACGTATATATTTTTTTTTGTACTGGTGGCTTTAAAAATTTGGTACGGCTCTTGGAAGTCATTTGGGTTTTTTTTTTGTATTCTTACTAAATAGAGTTTTAAAAATGTGTGGAAATTTTTTGAATGTCCCTTATGTAGCAAGCATAAAGTCATAAGTTTGAATTTGGAAATATAATAAATTTTTTCTTGAGATTAAATATCAGTACTTCTGTTGCACTTTCAATTTTCTTTCATTGATTGTCTATGTAATCTTTTATCTTTTTTATTTCTTCTATTTTAGAAATAATATAGCCGTGATCTCCTTATTTCTTGGAGGATCTCAGCTGAGAAGGTCGAGCCCCTGGCGCTGGAGGCCTGGACTGGCATGCTGTAGTAAATAGTCACTTGTGATTGGCAGCACCTGATGGGACCCTAAACAGGGCCTGTTAGTGCCAGCATGTCATTGGTTGAGGCTGTTAGTGCAATTCTTTTCTTGGTATCTTTGCTCTATGCACATTTTTGCAAATTCCGTGGTTTGTCTGACATGGCGTGAGCTGCCACCCCCACCCACCCTGCCCGACCCCCTCTCCTTCCTGGCTGGCATGCCGGAGCGGGAGGGCCGTGGAGAGTGTGAGGGTACTGTGTTCTCGTCTGCCACCACACAATGCGTTCATTGTGCCCAGCGTGACGTGACTTAAATGGCTGGATTTTTGTGTAGTTTAAATTTCATGTACTTTTAATGCTTGCGTGATGTACATTTAACCCTCATGTGGTACCTTGGGGGTCTATGTGACCCCAGCCCTGTTTAAACTATAATTGTTTTGAAAATATCAAGAACAGTGTCCTCCCTTTTTCATGTGTTTTCTTGTAAGGCCTTTTTAACAATGTAGCACACGTTCGCTACTTTTTGTTTATCTGTTTTTTGTTCGTTTTTTTTGTTTTTTAATTTCTGTTTGGGGTCAAATGGACCCCATAGTACCTTCGATGTAACTTCAGTGTTTTTCTCTTATTTCAACCCAAGCTGTTTCGGTCCGGTCAGTTTCGAGAACGAACAGTAATGTGACCATTGACGATTATTACAAGTTAATTTCTTCGGCCACAGCTTCTTGACAGAAGCATTCGTTACTTTTACTGAAAATGTACCCAAGTTTGGAGAACATAAGAAAGACAAGCGACAAGAGTTCTTGAAGGAAATGGCCATTGCTTTGATCATTCCACATGCATGTCAAAAATTGGAAGTGCAGCAAACACCGCAATATGTCAAACAGGTCATTCGCAGTTGTGGTGTGAATCATATTGCAGTAATAAAATGCGTTTTTTACTATGGGGTCATAGTACTAACACTGTAACTTTTTTCACGCATTTAAAACAAAAAACTTTTGTGACGTCCAGCCCTCGTCTGCCACGCCCCCTCGTCCTCGTGCTGGGTTGCTTAGCACCGCGCCAAAACATAAACAACCTGCGTGAGGATGAAGGGGTGTGGCGTCACAAAAGTTTAAAAAAAAAATTTTTAAAGCGGAGAAAATCTGCAGTTTCTGTGTTAGTGCGGGCGTTTCAGCGAACAGTTATTAGTTTGGTTCTCAGAAATAATCCGCGATGGACCAAAGCACGACTGCTGATCTGCATTAAAGTGGGTGTTACTGTACTTAAATTTATCCTTTTTTTTTTTTAAACCCTGCTCTAGTACCATGAAAAAAGTTACGGTATCAGTACTATGGGGTCAAATTGAGCTTTTTTCGTGGCAATATATCCATTTTTCATACATTTAAGTGCTAAATTAAGAAAAATCTAATATACTAATTTTGTAATGTAAATATTACTGTAAATTCATCTACATTTCCATATAAAATATAACTATAAATGTTTTGGCACTGTGGAGAGGAACACAAAGAAAGTGTGTCTTGAGATGGTGAAACACCGCTGTACTCGGAGGCAGGAGGTTTGAAAGTAGCCAATCCGAGAGCGTTATTTTTTTCTCCTTGCTGCTGATTGGCTGCTGCCCTTTGACACAGCTGCAGTCCAGAATTTCCCCCGTGGGGTGTCTCGAATGTTCTCGTGTTTTTCATTCGGTTCTTCTTAAAGCTATGTATTTTTATTACAGTAAATTTTTAGTCTTTTTTTTTTTACCCCATCACAACAATGTGGTTTTTCACTATACGCAGGTGCTCTTGGAACTTCCTTTACCATAAAACTGTCTCTCGTATTGAATTCTGAAGCATCAAATGCTTTTGATCTGTTGCACTGCAAAAGATTTTGCTGCTTCATCTTTTCTTTTTCTTTTTTTTTCCTGATTTAGATTTAGCTTTAGAGTCCAACCCTTCAGACCATGCCCGTGCCAGCACCATCTTCCTCAGCAAGTCTCAGACAGACGGTGAGTGAACAGCTTGGACAGCTAGAAAGGACTTCGGTTCATTTCACTCCTGACATTAAGAATTTACATAAAGACTGTACTTCATGTTATGGTTTTTGCCCTCTTACCACTCTGAATAGTCGCATTACGACAGTAGTAACGATGTTAGATTTCATTATGCGTATATCGTTTGACTGTATGACCTAAACAAAGAATCCTGAAAGATTTTGGTGTGGTTTCAGTGACCTGAACCTGTATGAAAAGTCTGGTGAATGTCTAAAATGCCTCTTTTTTTTTTCCTTTCCAGTACGGGATAAAAGGAAAAGCAATCACATAAATCACGTAAGTCAGGCGAATATGTGTCCAGTGAGGTCAGTGGTGTATTGGAAAGTCTCTGCACAAGTGCTTAATGGCTGGGTTTTTTTTTTTTTCCCCTCCTCTGACAGGTCTCTCCCGGCCCCCTCTCCAAAAAATACAGTTCTTGCTCGACGATATTTATCGATGACAGCACGGTCAGCCAGCCCAACCTGAAAAGCACAATCAAATGGTAAGAGGAGAAAGTTTCGGCGCCACAGTTTTCACTGTGCAAATTGGTTCAGGTCCAGAAATTAACATGCAGTTTATCTTTAGAACACATACAGCTCCGGGAAAAAAATAAGAACCCGCTGCAATTTATTTTTAAATCAGCATCTCTGAGTACAACCACCATTCCAGTCCAGTGTCTGTTAAATTCCTACACAAGCACCTCATTCTGCTTTATGAGGGACTGATTACTGATCAC
>JBBJLS010071807.1:0-10828 GCA_037577275.1 Bryconaethiops microstoma
ATAAAGTGTTTTAAAATAAAGAGGTTCCACACTGTGGAAGAACATGATCTCACTACCTTGCTTTATGCACAACCTAACCTCAACTTTTGTCTTATAATGGCTTTCTATTCTTCATTATTCAGTCATTTCTGACAATAGACAGAGGCATGACAAATAAAGCAAACTGAAAAAGCAATGTGTACCTTTTGAGTGACTACATATGAAATGTTTCCTCCATTTTCAGACACAGCAGACATCAGCCTCCTCTTCTCTTTGTAAGGTACTTTCTTCAGGTCTAGAACCACAGAGCAGTCCCCAAACACTGCCATGGCTGTGAGGGGGAGTGAGACAGTGAAAGAAACTGCTGGGAAGGAGGAAGTAACACAAAACTTTAGGAAAAAGCATTCAGTTTGTGACCGAACTCCATAAACTCCTGTCTGGGGGAGATGTCCTCATGACTTCACGCAAAGCTTTTGCATGAACTCGATTGTTTGTAAATACGTTTAAGCTTTAGTTTAGTAGGTAAACAGTCTTACAAATGTAGCGCACAGTAAATGTGAAGTCATTACTCACCTCGTACTTCAAATGGAGCAAAATATAAAGGGCTCTGTTCAGTGAAACACCACTGTAAACACTGTACCGTCTGCACTCGCTACCCGGATAGAATACACCACGAACACGCCCACCGCCTATAGAACGCGATTGGGGCCAAAACTTCTACTTTGACGTCCGTGTTAACACGTAAAAAAATAGCGTTTTAACACGTACATTTTTTATGTGTTAACACGTCCGAACGAGAGCGTGTGTGTGTGTGTCTACCCTGCAGGGTGTTTCTTCACTTTTCACTCCAGCAATTCCTGCGATAAGTGACTCAGAAAATGAATAAAAGAAGAAAGAACGAATGTTTGTATAAGTTCTAACTTTTACGAAGGGTGTGTAAGTTCTAACTTTTACGAAATTCTCACTGATACTTTTATTCAATGCATTTAAACCTTTGTAAATAGACTGGGTAAAATTGCAGGTCAGTAGTCTAATTCTCAAAACAAATATGCAGTATTTGGTTTCTTGTAGCTATATGACACCCATATCCATACACATTGTACAAACACAATGCAAAACCCGTTTAACTGATTTATTTATACTGGGTGTCGCATTTTTTGCCACATTAAATAACAGTTCCAGAGAAAATCCAACCGCTATATATGAGCCTTGTTTTTTTTTTTTTTTAATTGATAGACGATTTCATTTACTTACACCAATACACATGAGACAGAGTGCTTAGAACCCCACATAGCTCACAGAGGACAGGAGATGCCAAATGTCACGAAACGTCATCCAAGGGACATATTTTAATATCTCTTAAGCTAAACATTTTACATCTGGTATCTTTACACTTGGCTACATTTGTGCACACCTTCTACAGTTCGGTAGCCACTGTCGCCCAGCATCAAAACACCCTTTGAATGATGGATAGAAATAGTCACAAATAAGCATGATGTGTGAAATATAGAGTGGTGGTTGTCTTGTGTTGTTTAAATCTCTGACCAAAAGTAAATTCCCAAAGAATGTGTGCACATGGTCAACCAAGGTCACTTAGTCTCCAGACTGGTCACAATTAATTGGCGATCATGTCACATTACTCCGGAGAGTGGCAGTGGAGGCAACTGGTGCCTTAAGCCAGCAAAGGTAATGAATTCCCTCAAACAAGCACCAATATCTTAGACACAGAACGTAATCTCTGAACACTAGGGTTTGGAATTGCCAGAGACAACAGAATACAATCATGATATTTGGACCACATTATGATGTGACTTTTCAATTGATGTGTGACGTATCAGGGTTTCTGCGACTTCCTTTCCAATTTCTGCTAGAACAAGTTCTTATGCCTTGTGTAATTAAAACTTTATAAATATTGATGCTTGGCACCACTGTTTCAATATCATATTGTGTTTAAAAATATCGAGATAATAGACTGTATCAGTGATTTCTCCAACCTCTATTAAATACCCTCACCCTGCGGAGTGAGCTTCTAATAATACAATTGAGTCTGTTGGGTCTTTCAAGTGTGCTGACATTTTTCTTGAATAGATTTTGGCCAGAGAGGAAGTGCTTTTAAAACACACAGTCAAACAACAACATTTTATTAGTGCTTGGAAAATCTCGACTATAAACCAGTACATATACATACTATAAAAAATGATAACTTGACACTAGTTGGTTAAACAGTATAATAGTGGAATATTTAAACAAAAATGTCACTAAGCATTTTCTAGAATTGTCAAAAGATTATGACTGGAATTTGAAAGAAAATGTCTTGATCTACATGGTGTTTCAGTTTAGTCAATAGAGCAACAGGGTTCACCAGCAAAATCACTGAGAACCCACCATGAAGACAATAGCACTGGTACACTTTTGGTACACTTTTATCAAAAAGTGTTCTATATGGAAATAATGTATCTAAATTCATGGTGTTATTAAGAACCAAATGATCTTTAAAGAACCATACACAACAGTTTCTACATAAGAGAAAACGACAGTTGAACAATTCAAATGGCTCTATGCTTTGTCATGGTTTTATATATTAACTGTGGCCTTTACTAAGGTACCCATGAAGAACCTTTTTTAAACGTGTAAGCAATGGTGACGATTGCCAGTTTTTGCCATTTATAATTTCAAAACAAACATATTTTACATGATTTTGGTAATGCAATCACAGACGAAAATGAAAAGTATATTATAAAGTCGTGTAACAGGTTAACATACAAAATAACTGATACATAGGTTATATATTTTTTCTCCATAATTGGTAGGCCATTGACTATCATGGCACCTAAACACGGCATCTCATCTTTCCAATACCAGTTAAAAACTTTCCGGCTTATTCCTTTCCACCTGCTGTTGTTTAGCCCAGTCAGCTGCTGGAGCTGTCAGAATATGGAACTGTGGCCTTACTATCCTGTTTTACTGAACATCAACGTTTATGCTTGGGCATTTTATCCTAATACCTGCTCTATTTCTGATTTATTCCAACATGTTCTATCATTGCATTTGTTAGCTTGTAAAAGATGGTATATAAATAAAACATATTACAGTTTCAGCTATTCCTGTTTACTGTAGTTTCAGTTCCACTGGAGTCCACTGGTGTTGATATGTTTTCTACATGACTGGGACTTGTGGGCTCCTCTGTAAGACACGAGTCAGAGAGGAGTAGGAGGGTAATGAGTCCAGGCGCAACAGCTGGCGTGTGCAGGACTCCCAGTCCCAGCCAAGCTCCAGTCTGCTGTATATACACGGGTACTGTCTGTCCGCCCAGCAGGCCCAGTCCACTGCTCTCTTGACTGCCTCATAGAATTGTGGTCTACAGGTAAAAATAAATACACACCATACATAGTACATTACAATAAACACACAGAACACATACTACAAGCACACGTTAGATATGGGTAGTACACCATTATTTAGAAACGACATCTGATGTCAGGATAATAAACGAAATTATTATCCTGACATCAGATATGGCTTGGTATTTTGTCTAATTACTGTTATAGTTCAAAAAATGCTTAAAGAGAAAAAGCGCTGATGGGGCTTCTTACTTAGGTTCAGGGGAGTCAGTGAGGCGAAAAAGAGACTTGAACAGCTTCCCCTCCGTTATCTTCTTCACTCGCAACAGTTGCAGCACCAGCAGTGTGGCCACAAGCCTCAGGATGTTAGCATGAGCCTTCACACCTAACAGAGAAAACATTTCCAAAGAATTGAACTGCCTCTGGCTGTTAAAATAGAGCTACACTACCATGCAGTTAATGCAGCAGTGGCACAAGCTTCATATACCTGTCGCTTCACGTGGTGAATGGGTTAAATGCAGAGGAAGAATTTTGTGCTGTTCACACTGTGTGCGGTGGTGTGTTCATGTATGACAGAATGGCCACTTTATTGCGGGGGTTATGTCCCAAGAGCACCCCTGTACAGTTAAAAACCACTATGTTGTGATATGGTTTTTAGAAAGCCTATTTTTATAGTGTAATCTCTAAATATGCCACCAAATATGCTCCCAAAACACTTTAATTTCATTTCAAATTCAGCTTAATGCATTACCCTTAAAGAAAATGTAAAGGTAAACCCATATTTGTACTGTACAGTGTACGCTGAACTCCCACAGTGCTAGAATGTAAAATACCAATATTACCCCTGTATAGACTGTACTGTAATTCATGCACACATATTTTCTTTGGTATAAGCAGGGTAAATACAGCAATAAATTAATTAAATTTACAGTAAAAAAAAATCCAGGGCTTTAAGAAGAACAAAACGAAAAACACGAGAACACTCGAGACGTTTCATGTGGGAAATTCTGGACTGCAGCTGCCACAGATGCGTCACAGGGCAGCAGAAAATCAGCAGCAAGGAGAAATAAATAAAGTTCTCGGATTGGCTACTTTAAAACTTCCCGCCTCTGAGTACAGCTGACTGTGTATGGAAATTACTCAGTTGAATTGACTCTGGTGAGGCCATGAACAAGGAAGTGATGCCGTTAGTGAAGGCCCGCCTTGATTAGCGGTCTGATAGTTGGGAATTGTCAATTGAGTTTTTCTCCCTAACATGCAATGCAATCGCCGGGGCGCTATTGCATTTGAATAAATTGGATACTGAATTTACAATTGCAAAATTAATTACCATTTGAATAAAGGGGCAAAAACCCATGACAATACGAAATGCAATTCAGTGAATAGTTATTCTATTTTTTATTCAAAATTAATTAAGGATTGCATCAGCACTTTGTACATTGAATTGCCAATTGCAAAATGTATTTTCAAATTACATGCTCAAATTGAATAATAAATTGACAAGTGCATGCTCTGTTTGAATATTTAATTGCCAACTGCAAAATGATGCTTATAACCTTCCATAGACTGTGACGTCCGGGTCTCATCCGTTGTTTATGTGTGGGCGTGGCGCTGAGCAGCGGAGGCTCATTTCGTTCTGATGCGTCTGATTGCCCTGCTAACAACCACGCCCAAACAAACAACCAGCATGAGGACATCGCAAAAAAGACTGAAGTCGTGACTGCTGAACCGCGGAAGGTCACTGTATAATGAATTAAGTGATGAAGCAACAGAAAACTGCATATGTTCGATAATCTGATTTTAAAATCTTTCTGTTCCAGATTAATAAAACTCAGAATTAAAAAAAATAAAAGCAGCTGTATTTACCTAAAGAGCAGATGCCTTTTTCTTTCAGGAAAACATTGCCAAAGAAGTCCACATCCAGACCAAGGAATCTACTCAGACTCGCCGTACATTCCCAGTAGCCCTCCTGTGCCCAACAGAAAATACAAGACTTTTTTGGTTCTTGTATCCAGTGTCCTCCTTGAATATTAATTTAATGTACACTCTTACCCTTTGCATGAAAAGTACAGAATGGCATTGTTTATTGATGGGTATTGTAATGAGGAGATGTAGAGTGAGGAGTGGAACGTAACCGCAAACAGGGATTTATCAATGAAAGTACGACTAACGGAAAGACTAAACGAAAAACTAATACGGCAATGAACTAACATGAGGACTAACAAAACAAAATAAAGAAAAATGGACAAGGGTATAAAACACAAAGCACAGGGCAAAGTATTAAGCAAAACCATGGAGCAAAAAGAACACAGCAAAATTATTAAGAACCAATAAATCTAGACTAAACAAGTGCGAAACACAGGAACAGAGAAAGGAACAAGACACAGGTGGAAGTACTATAGAGGAGGCAGGGCCAAGACCAAAACATTCTCACATGGAATAGACACATAAACAAAGGCACATGGAGAATGTAAACAGCAAAGAAGAAAACTGGGGGAACAGGGAAAAAACAGGGAAAAGACAGAAAGAATATTACAGGTATTATTAGGCCTTTGCTTTTATGTGTGCACAGGCATTGGGACAGTTCCTTGGATTGTGGTGTGATGCTCCCTGTTCTAGAGCACACATAAGTTTGGAACCACTTGCAAAAATAAAGTGATCAAATTCAGTCACATTTTTATCTATAAAGCAAAGAGTTTGAAGATACAGCAAAAATAGAATTTTATGTGTACTTTTAAATTTGTGTGTGTATCCCACAGTCATGTATGTACCTGATGTTGAAGGTCAAATAGATCCTCCCAGTTCATTCTGTCAGGATGTATGTATTGTTCTCTCACACTGTCCTTTTCCACTTGTATGTCCTCCCACCCCTCAACACGAACTTTGCTAAACCTTGACATTTTTTTGCCCTTTGGTGAGGAGGAACCAAACAACCCAAAAGGTGAGGAGGAACCAAACGACCTGGATGCGCCAAAACCAAATGTAAAACCAGCAGAGGACTCTAAACAATAGAAGAAAAAGAATAACTGTATTCAAACATATAAAACCATGAAGCTAAAGAAATCTCCAGATACTGAGGGGGTATTTATTACCTTTTTGTGGCTGGATTTGTTGTCCTTGTGTAAATGCAGCTGGTTCATAGGCATAGGAACGAGCACTCATAACAAATTGAGGTCTTAGAGGAAGGCAAGTTTCAGACTGAGCCATTAAATTAATCTGAGAACGAGGAGGATGATCCTGTAGAGCTGTTTCCTTGGAGCGCAAATGATGGGTAGAAACAGAACCGAAGAAAAAACCACTGGACGGTGCAGCAGCACCAAAAATAGGAGAAACGAGTTGGGATGAAGTGACCACAGAGGCGGCAGGAGGTGGAGGAGGAGGGTGAGGAACCAGTTGGGTGGCAGGAGGTGGAGGAGGAGGGTGAGGAACCAGTTGGGTGGCAGGAGGTGGAGGAGGTGGAGGAGGAGGAGCAAAATTAATAGTGTCGGAAAGAACAGAAGAACCAAAATTAGCAAAAATAGGGGAAATTGATGAGAAGTGTGGAACAAAAGCACTGACACCAGAAGACTCAGCACTAAGATCAGTTTCAGAATGAGCTATGGGGACCGGAACAGAAGGGGGAGCTGTTTCACCAGGCGCTGGCACTTCAGTTTCCCTGTTACCACTAGGATATTCAAAACAATCAAGTGATGAAGTTGGAAAAGGGTCAGTTAGCTCACATATGAACTTGGTTTTAAGGTAATGGAGGGGGCCGCGCACTAATGGAACATCCTTAGCTGTAGCTTGGTCAGTAATGGGAACGTCACACGCTGCGGAAGCAGAACGAGAAAAGAAAACAGCACGACTAGAATTATACTGTCTAGTACTAGAGAGGTTAGCAGGTGGTTCACTTGAAAATGCTTTGAGAGGGGCAGCGTCAATGTCTTTCTGCAAGAAGGATTTTTTGGACTTCTTTTTTTTTGCTGCAAAACTACCTATAAATGAATGTCTTTTGTAACGCATTTCAGAGGGAGATGCCTCCAATACTGGTGGTGGTACATCACTTATATCCACAGATTCATAAGAAATCTCAGGAGTTTGGAAGCATAGATCGTTTTCAAATAAGCCAAACCCTACGTCTTCTTCTGCATCGCAGTAAAGTGTAGCCCCCTGTGATAAAAGAGAAAAATATGAGGTAATTAAAGCAAAGAAAGAATCACATGAAATAACAACAAAACAGTTTTTTGCATTTGGGTTTCAGTTATAACCTCTTTACAGTATTGCAGAACTGGATCTACCTTTAAGCAAACATACCTTAATCTCACTCTCCTCCTCTTGAGTCCAGCCCATGTATGGCAGAATATCCACATCTTCCTCCGCAATCAGCTTTGGGACATCAGTAATTCCAGAATCAGGCTGTTCCTGGTCCTAAAAGGAAAAGAAGAAAAGAAACCCCTCAATCCTAGCCCTATTAAATCTTAAGTAAATATTTATTAAATTACTTTATAGACTATAATTCAATCTGAAGTTAATCTTAGGTTATAGCAGTATATACATGTAGGTCTTCTGACGGGGTTTGACAAGATTTTGTAAAGATGAGGCCAGAGAATCTTTGGGTCAGCAGACTTTGGCATGTGAAAAAAATGTCAGTACATTAGCCCTTGAATTATCAGTGCAATCCTTCAACCATACCCTTTTTTCAATGGCAACAAAGCTGGTGAACTGAGACAGGACGGAGAACTCTTTACTGAGCTTGATGATGTAGGACTTCAGCTCAGCTTTTTTCCCCTGAAAACGGAAGCAGAACAGCTCTAAGCATAATAAATGTTTTTCGTTTTCATTTCCCATAGGCTTTATAGAGTAATTCACAGAGCTGAACAATTTAAGAATTAAAGAATTAAACAGGCATGTGCAAAATTACTCTAGAATAATAAATGGTCCGTACTTCGTGTTCTGCTTCGCTACAGCCAAGACTGCCATCCTCATAGTCTCTGATGATCGCCTTTGCTGTTAGCTTGTGAAGGAACTATAGTATAGGAACACAAACAAACCAATAAACTTAGTACTAAAACAGTGATATTAACACGGTTTTACATTAGAAAATTATACAGGCACCAGTCACAGCTGGCACAGCACCAGACACTTTCCCGAACACCCTCAAATTATATTTAAAAAATTTGATGAATATGCAAATGAGACCAAAGACAGATACAAATCTTACTGTTCCTTTAGTCTTCTGTAGCTCTGTGGTGGAAACCATTGTTTTAAGTTCCTGTCCACTCAGATCACCGAAAAGAGTCGCCTAAATAAAGAACGAACAAAAGTCAAAGTCTCATCATTCCTAGACTTCCACAAGTTGCAGTGCTTTGCTGTATCACAAATGAACTTAATGTACCTGAGTGCAGTGCGGCACAAAGCCGTAGACCAGAGTGTGACAGTCACTGAACAGAGCGTGTAACTGGGAGGGGGCTTGAACAGGAGGGGGCGCTGTGGGGTTGAACTGCTGCCACTTCACTGAGACAGAACTGCAGCCTGGAGTTGCCATGCACTTAACCTGAGAATTCACCTAAAATAGAAAATTAGTCGTATCTGAAGAACATTGCTGTGAGGAATTAATTGCATTTACTCTCAAGAGCATGTGTGAAGTAAGGTACTGAAGTTGAACGATTAATTCTGGACCTCAAAACCTACTTGGGCACAAATAATTCAATGATGCTTCCACAGCCCAATGCTATAGGACTTTATATTCCTCTAGCTGACGCTTGGCTTTCGGCAGGGCTGCTCACCCCTGGTCTTGGGGATTTGTCACCATGGAGAGTTCCAGTGCAACACACAATAACATGTCCCTACTGGTCCGTGCCCCGGTGGTTGGGGACCTCTGCTCTAGAGCATTCCATGCAATTGTCAATATTTTCTGTGAAGGTATATCCAACTCCTGCCCTGGAGGGCTAACGTCTAGCACTGCTTCATAGTTCCTCTCCTCACACTCACTAGACCCTGCAATTAACAGGTTAGTTAAACTAGGTATGTTGGTAAGGAAAAATCACCAAACTGCCTGGACACCGGCCCTCCAAAGCCAGAGAGGCCATCCCTGCTATTTAAGCTGAGTGTGCATGTGAAGTCCTCTGTGAGCAATGGGTCCATGTGAAAGATGATACATTCATTGATGAGAAGAGGTATGTGGAGATTTTATTAATCTAGTCTTACTACAAGACAATGAAGGGGAACTCACCTTCTCAGCCCAGATGTGCTTTGTTTTCGTGTCAAAAAACTCATATGCTCCTCCGCCTGCCTGAGCCAAAGCTCTCAGCATGTGCCGATTAGCTGTTGAGCTGCACGCACACCACAGACACACACACACGCACACACACACTTTTGTAATGTCTCTATTTTCCATAGTACCACGATAAATAGTGAATTCATGAATAATCTGGCAATACAGCTTTAAAAAAAATAAATAAATAAAATCCTTTCCATCACTACTGTTATGAGGATGGGATTTCAACAAAACTCGACTTATG
The DNA here is from genome assembly GCA_037577275.1 of Bryconaethiops microstoma. Taxonomy (NCBI): domain Eukaryota; kingdom Metazoa; phylum Chordata; class Actinopteri; order Characiformes; family Alestidae; genus Bryconaethiops; species Bryconaethiops microstoma. The sequence goes on from JBBJLS010071807.1 coordinate 9,821, forward strand.
TCTGGGGTATACGCTGAGCTTTGTTAAAATCCTTTCCCATGCTTTGTTAAAGGTTTAATAGTGTTGCTCATATTATCTCTCATTTTTGTGGATGTTTAGCAGTAGTTGATGCTTACACTTATCTGTATTCTTGCTGGGTTGCTTACACATGGTTTAATTCTGATATGACCCAAAAGTCCTGTATAGACCTTTGGTTTTTCTGTTGATTCGTTGTATCAATTACCAGCAGTAATTGATACAATGACAGATCATTCATGTACTGATTCATTGTTGAGTGATGGCAAAAGGAAAACAGGTTACTGGAAAGTATACCTTTCTTTTCTCTAATGTGATGGCGGATCTGGGACCATTATTTAAATTTGAGGGTTGCAGGTTTTTAGTAAAATACAGTAAACTACATGTCTTGGCTAGGTATCTTGTAATAGTAACAAAACTTTAGGGGAACTGAACATCCTGCTGAGGAAATCTGATTTACTGAGAATGTCTGTATTTCTGATTTCTGTATTTCTCAATTTATTGTCCCATGGTACTACACTGTACTAGAATTTATATGGCCCTTACTTTGCTTTTGTTTCATTTATTGAAAGTTTTGACAAAATTCTTGGGCCTAACAAATCTCAAGCATGCAAAGAAATCTGGAATCCGACATCTATAGCAGAGATAGAATGTTCCAGAAAATGTCATATCAGATAATCAAGCAGATTCATAATCTTAACCTTAAGAGTGTCTTACATCGTGATAAATGGTGTCCAATAACTTTATTGAACAGTGGCTATACTTTACTTGCATTGGTTAACACTAAAAGGCTTAAGCTTTGTTTGTGATTTGTTTATACACTATAGGGCTGTAGCGGTACATGTATTCGTACCGAACCATCACGGTACATGATGTCGTACACGGTACGACAGAGAAGACGTGATTGAAGTAATTTGGAATCACAGAGGGACCAAAAAGCACAAGTAAATCATAAACCTGGGTCGTAGTGTGGTGCAATAGTGCCACCTACTG
>JBBJLS010071808.1:0-10828 GCA_037577275.1 Bryconaethiops microstoma
TGGTGTAGAGTGATGAAAGAAACTGTTGAGAGCGAACTTGTTGAAGTTACAGTAAAGCGTCTTGCCCAAACATAAAAACACTCAATTCAAGCAAAGTGAATAAAACTCATTATTTCATTATTTCTTCATTATTTCTTAGCTTGGTTAAGAAATCATAAGGGAGCTTGTGATGTCCTATTTGAATCCATTATTAATGATTTCAGTGAAACAATTTAAGCAATTTCCTCTAGGATCAGTAATGTTTTCTGATTCTGATTCTCAGACCCGAGAGACTTTTGATGAATAAAAAGACTTCGGACCTCCAATCTTTGAAAGTAACAGTTTTTAGTGTGTATGTCAGTGTGCGTGTAAGTGAGAGAGAGAGAGAGAGTTTTCGTAAAGCAGCGCTATATGTTAGATGAACCCTCTCACAGATAAAAACAGAATCAAATATTTCAATGTTGCGGTAATATTTTTAAACACCGTTCAGATTCAGGAAGAGGACTTTCTAACAGTGACTTGTGTACGTTCATGACAGATGTGACCACAAACAGCCACAAACATCCCACTTGTGGGACTAATAAAGGTTTATCTTATCTTATAACCTACTCAGCTCACAAAACACTCAGCCCAAGTATTATGCAATAAATAGACATACATTGGTCATTTACATTTGTTACAATCTTTAATTGCAGTACTTTGTTTTATGTTTCAAAATAAATATGAACAGGAATTCCTGTATGAAAGACAAAAATAATATTTTAACATTTTTAGCGGTTTAGCCTCATTTGCCCCCATTCATTAGGGGAAGAACAGGTAAGTAGATGGGCTTCACATTCACTAGCTCTAATTATAATCTAATTATAATCATAAATCATTGACAGTCATCCCAACACAAGTCAGGAAAAAATGATATATTTGGTGAGTCTCCAGAGTGGACATTTTGCTGCTGTAGATGAAGCAAGCGCCATATTGACAGAAATGGGCCTATATAACTCCATGTTCAGTCAAAAAATGACTTTTGGAATTTTGTTTCCCCTTAAATTAAATCTTGCAAACGGGTAGATGTATATGAGAGTCTTGATATTTGTAGCATCACAAAAATAATTCATTCAAAAAGGGGCTTTTTTGCAGCTGTTTCTGTTTATGGACTGAATATACTAGGAACTAACGGGTTATTTTTAAAACTTCAACCATGTTTATACCCAACATCGATCTCCTTTATTTAAAAAAAGAGAGGACAATCAAGTTTTCCATGATAAGGGCCCTTTAAATAAACCATAGAGGGTACTGAAAGTTAGCTGCTTTCGACTTCACGTACTTTCGACTTCATGCGATACTAGTATGCACTTTTTACTGTCAGGCCTGGCAACTTCCTTTGCATTGCTGATTACTAGTGCAGCACACACACACACTGCTGGAATATTAAAAAGTGTGTGTGTGTGTGTGTGCCCTTACAACCAAAGGCAGTCACCTGTGCCACACAGCCGGTAGCAAACAATGTGTTCTGAAGGTTCCCTTGCTCTAAGAGTTACAACTTCAGCCGTGGCTCATGGTTGTTTGGTAGGCTGCTTTACAACACTGGTCTTAACTGAGAAAACGGCTTTTTGTTCTTTATAACTGCATCACAAAATTATATCAAATTATCTCACATTATAAAGACAAATGAAACAAAATTAAAGTTAAAGAAACTCCCCACAGTGGATCTAATGTGTGATTAGCAGCAGGCACACCTGTATCCTGTGGGATATAAGCACATTAACCACTGTGTGTGTGTGTGTGTGTGTGTGTGTGTGTGTGTGTGTGTGTGTGAGAGAGAGTTTTCATATTTCTAATTACTAACAGGCAACTCCCACATAGCAACACACATCACAAGCAAAATTCTTGCAGTACAGATGACACAATACCATGCTTACCATATAGTGAGATTAAAAAAAAAAACACTTCATACACACATACACACACACACACACACACACACACACACACACACACACACATATATATATATATGTAATACATCCCCAAAACCTCTCTCAAACCACACTCCGTTCTTCATTAAAGTGGAACGGACTTGTTGATGTGGTTTACGACACAATATGACTCACAGTAAGCTTTAAAAATGAACAATACTTCACCCCTACGGAGAGCTATTTCCGACAACCTCAGCCATGCATTAAGGTTTTTTAAAGCTCACAGTAAGTCATACTATGTTCTAAACCACATCCACTAGTCTGCACCACCTTAATGAAGAGCTGGATGTGGACTAAAGAGGGATGAGATGTTTTGTGGATGTATTTACTGAAAGGATTTGACTGACTAATTGATTCTAGGGTTTGTTAGTCTTGTAGGTTCAGCGCTAAAAGAAGCAAACAGGTATTGGCCGATCTGAGGTATTTGGTATCTTTTAGGCCATGCTCAGATAAACTCTACTACTCTACTGACATACACAACAAACGCAGCATAAACAGTTAACAATACAACATATATAAAGAAAAGTGGCCCCTTATAGTCACTCACGAACACAGCGTGAAATTCTTTCTCTACATTTAACCCATTCACCAAGTGAAGCAGTGGGCTGCCACCAATGAGGGGCACCAGGGGAGCAGTGTGTGGGGACGGTGCCGTGCTTAAGGGTACCTGAGTGATGACACTAGCAGTACTGGGATTCGAACTCACAACCTTCTGACTGCAGGGGCAACTCCTTAACCACTAGGCCACCAGCTGCCTACTGGTTAAGCAATGTCTTTTACAAAACCACTATTTTAGTCATTTAAACTCTTTGTTTGCTTACAGTGCAAATGTGTGCAAAGTTAAGAGTGTTTAAACAAAATAACTTTTCCAGTCTAATTCAAGTATTCACTGTTGTTGGGTTAACATTAGGCATATGAGGTTACTGTTGGTATCGCATGACCTATCTTTATGTGCCGCGTCTCCGTGGTACTTAAGCGTAAATCTGTTTCAGATCCGATTCATTCATTTTTACCTCCAGATCAACCATTTCTGTTAGTACAGGCCTAATACCGACACTGAGTATCATTTCTGGTTTTTAGGCTTCTCCCTCTCTATCTCTCCCCACACATGCAAACACACACTAGTACCCACATACACACACAAACCTTGCCTGGTCAGTCTCTGCTTGTTCTGTTATTGTGCTGACTGGTGTGTTGGTTCAGCAGTAATTGCTTTTACCAGGAGACAGCCATGCAATAGAGGCCTCTGTGTGTGTGTAGGTTAGAAGCCTCCTACTCTCAGCTCAACCTCGGGTCAGATTACACACACACACACACACACACACACACACACACACACACACACACAGTTGAGGAAGCTGCACCTGCAAAACAAGTCTGGAACAGTATGGTCAGTGAGTAACAGTGAGGGCCTGGTTTGGAAAAAGACGGTCTTGTCCTTGACATGATTTTCTGGAGGTGATACCATATTCATCTTCCCCTCTGACTGGAGAGTTAAGTCTAGTCAGCTCTCACTCTGTACTCCCTCTCCCTCTCTCTCTCTCTCTCTCTCTCTCTCTCTCACATCCCACACACACAAAGGTAGTTTAGGATTACTAGGCCAAAACACTTTAATAAGCCGCTCAGTCAAATGTACCATTTGCGAGGTCCTGAGGGGTTATGGCAAGTTCATTATGCCCTCAAACGCATGTGGCATGCGTGGTGTGTAAAATACAAAAAAAATCGTTAATCTAAAAAGAAGCCTGACAGGGCATGTCATTGTTAACATTCTCATCGACATCAAAGGCACAGAAACATCCCGTTTAGAGTTTAATATTTCTGTGATGTCACAAAAATGTTTCCTTGAACCCGTCTGTTCAGCCTGGGGTAGTTTCGCTACACCTTTCCGCACTGAAGCAGGGCGGCCAATCAGAACCAAGTCCATTTGTATACATCAGTCTTACAGGCACAGTTACAAAAACAGCACGTTTATTTCTATGGGATAATGAAAGGTCAGAAAGTGGGACTACGTTATAATAGACAACAGGGGACAAAATAAATAAAATATTTTGAAAATGGGCCTTTTTAGGAGTTAGGGTTCAGCAAAGGCTCAGCAAAAGCTATTATGCACAAACTAATGATTCCCCACTATTTAGAACTGCAGCAACAAAAATACCTAAAATTATGGTTAATTATAAAATGAAATAATTTCATTTCGTGAAGCAGTAATCGAGTACTTGTTTTGAAATACCAATGATTAATTCAAAGCTATGCAAAAATACCAGTTGGACCAGCCTTGAAATTAACAAACTCGGCACTGCCCTCTAAACAAGTCACAGCAAGTTTAAAGACCAGCTGTTCCTTGCTGTCACATTTTACTGGTTATGTCTATTTCAAATAATAAAGAACATAATCTCAAATAACTGCGGCCAGAAGATTATGTAATAATTGTGAAAGGCCTAGTGTCATGTGTGCTTTTTCAGTTTTATACCGTGCTAAAGTCATGAATGGGAGGTCAAAGTAAGTAATAGAAGTTTGTTGTGCAAACCCAGACTTTGTCAAGTCTGAAAGTCATCTCAAACAGACTTGCCTGTTTGATTTATAATGACTTAAATTACTGTATATTTACAGATAACTATTGTAAATATGTCTCAACTGATTGTCTACTCACTCGACTTGATCATTATTACTGTGCAATATTTAAACAATGTGCAGTAACCCACACTGCATATCACACTGTATATAAAACCTTATTTAGTTATTTATTCTTTTCCATATGTATATAGCGCTGCAGAACTTTCTGCACCATTTTTTTTGTTGTTGTTATTTTCTACATACATGTCTACATTGATGTTGCTTTTAATCTCATTGTACGTGTATAGTAACAATAAAGGGCATTTTATTCTATTCTATTCTATTCTTTTCTAATAAGAAGAAGTGTTTTTGTTTCATTTCACACCAAATTATTCTGTTAATTTCCAAAATATAACATCATGGCATACGTGCTTTGAGTGATGTCCAGACCATGAGATGTCTGATATTTCAGTTGTGGGATAGCATGCACTGGTTCAAAACGAGCACATGCAGATTAAGGATGTAGATTTTCTAGAAAAGAGCTTGAAACAGGCAGGCCAACCTGTTTATCCAGCCTGGAGCGTGTCGTGGTACTGGGGCGGCTGTCGCGGCATACTTCTCTGTTTACTCACACACACACACACACACACACACACACACATCACTGGGTTATCTCCTGTAATAGCTGCAGCGTTTCATATTTGTTCCCTCTCGGCTGTGTGTTAGTCATCAGGCTGGACTTGCTGTTGGCATATTTATGTTCTAGTCGATTGAATGAACATAAAACTCCGACACTATCAATCATGATTTCATGGTCAAAGGCAACGAGCGCTTAATTCCTGACAGAAAGCATTCTCACTCAAACATTCAGGGGTATAGACGTCACTGCTGAAGACATGGTCACTAGAAATGAGATAAAAATCCTTCTAAACCACTTGAATCTTGCCAAACAAAAGCACATCATGCCCTCAGTATGTCTAGGAGTGAGACACCTGGTTTAGGGCAGAGGGTACAGAGCTTTTCAGAGAATTTACAGAGCAATTATAAGAGCAATTATATGACATGTCAGCTGTCGACTTTTATCCATGATGGACAGTGTTGATGACTAACAGACAGAATGCCTTGCAGAGCTTGCCACTGAAGTTAAAAGGAATTTTCTCGTGCAACTTCAGAACACATAGTTCAGCAGGTTGAGGTGTGTTTGTTTTGATTTACAGGAAAGCACTTTAACACTTTAATATGGGGCATGAAGGCAGTTTCTGCAGATCTTTATTTCACATATTTCCAGTATTGCTAATGCAGCACAAGCAGCACTTTCAAGTTTATCTGCCTTATTTTCTGTGTCCCTTTTATAAACACACACACACACACAAGCCTGTAAAACAAGGTCACAGACAAGTCAAAAACTGGTTCGACCGTTAATATCAAGAACACAAGATCACCAGGTCAACAAAACAGACAGAGAGAAAGGAAAGAAAGAAATAAAGAAAGAAAGACAGGTAGAAAGAAAGAAAGAAAGAAAGAAAGAAAGAATAAGATATAGAGAGAGAAAGGTTAAAAAAAACATAGAAAGAAACGTATCAAGATCAAGAAAGAATGAGTGTCACAGTCAAGATTATGTGTCAAGATCAAGATCATAGATCAAGTAAGAATAAAGAATAAAAGAAGAAATGAGAGAAATAAGGAAACAAAAGGACAGAAAGAAAGAAGGAGGCAGCAAGATGAAAGAGAAATGCATATATAAGGAGAGAAGAAAAAGAAAGAAAGAAATGAAGGGAAAGAAAAAAAGGGACAGGCATATTTGTGTTTGTGTACTGGCATGCGTTTTTTTTCCGATAAAGGCCACCACCCAGAGACATCATGCCATGCAGCATTACACAGCAGACACTGTGCAGCTATGGAATGCACCTGTATGTGTATTATCTGACTGAACCGATCAGTCCCCATGAACGACAAGCTCAAGACAATTTTTATATTCAGATCAATTCCAACGTACTATATAGTTATAACTTATCATGTGTGTCAGTTCGCTGTTGTTTTCGAGCTGAAAGATACAAGGTGAAAAAGACTAGGCAAGTAATGTTAGCTGAGGTTAGCATTTGTCTGATTATCTAAAACATTACAGAATGTGTGTAAATTTCAAGCAACGTCATCAAATCTTGTTTTTTGTCCTTCAGGGTTTACTGTAATGCGGCAGTAGCAAATTGCCACTGGCACACTGAGAAACTACTATAAAACACTACCATAAATCACATAATTGCCTAATGCTGGAGCGATTTATGCGCACCTTCATTAAAAACAGTGGTTTCCGGTGTTTGGATGATGCCCTTTAGTGTCCCAGCGTGTCCCCAACATGCAGTATGCAAGACCACACTAAATACACCCGCCCCAAACACTGAAGCCGCCAAGTGTTCATCTCACAGTTCAAACGTTTTGGAAAAAACACTGTTTTGGAAAAACAATACTGTGCAAAAGTCTTTTTTTTTGCGTTTTGCTTCTGAAGAGCCGGACTTTCTTGTATTTTAGTGTAGTATTTTCAAAGGACTTTCAAAGTTCCCTCATTTTCAGTCCAGTCCCAGAGCCTGACCAGTTTCAGAGGAATGTTTTTGTTTGTTAAGACACACAGTGACCTACGTATGAATCTTTCAAGCAGAACAAAGCCCATTTAACCCATGGCCTGAACCAGTGAAGAAACGGGAGCAGATGATTCCAGATGATCAGGCAGTGATCAGTATACTGGTGGTGCTGAATATTGACTGGTTGGAACACCTTTATCAAGGAACCTTGTATCTTTAGGCACTTTGCAGCAAAATATTTGTTCCCATTTCTTTCATTTAATCTAGTCAGGTTTGACAGGCATAAAATAGTATTTCTGCACCAGTGATTTAAAGTAAAATCCAGAGGAATGAGTGGTGGCTTTGCACAGTGCTGTATGTGATAAGAATGTTAAAATGTCGGCAACCGTATTTTCTGAAACAAAGAATGAGGAAGAGACCGGGCGATGTTAGAAGTGGGACAGGTTCAAGGTCAGTGGAGAGAGGTAGGTGCCATGTGACTGTCATTTCAGAGCCATTGATTTCCCCCTCCCTCTGTTTCTCTCTCCATCTTTCTCTCCCCCCAGGCTCAGAAACAAGAGCCCCTCTCCCTCTTTCTCACTCACTCACCCTCTCTCGCTCTCTTTCTCTCTCTCTCTCTCTCTCTCTCACACACACACACATAGCTGAAAGGTAGCTCTAGGTCAGTGTGGAAAAGCCGATTTCTCTGTAAAACAGGCCTCATTGTGTACACCAGGGGGTCTGTTTGCAGATAACGTCCCGCATGCATGCACACATGCGTATGGGAGGGAATCTGTGTGTGTGTGTGTGTGTGTGTGTGTGTGTGTGTGTGTGTGTGTGTGTGTGTTTGTGTGTGTGTGAGCGAACAGTATCAGTCTCAATCAAACTCACTAAGCCACTCTCTCAGATACAGTAAAACAGACCAGAATACAGTGAGCCCAGGTTCCTTGAAAGGAATACTCAGACATTTTTCCGACCACATCTCCAGCTGCCACACCTGTAGCATGACGTAGCACACACGATCATTTCAACACATTTCCCCCAATCCTGAAATAGAACTGACCCAAAAGATGCTTACAATAGAAGGCACTAGGCAGTTGCTGAATTCCTTAAATCATCATGTAAAATATTTGAAAGATGGAAGAAGGTGGAAAAATGCTCGAATGGCAGCACTGATTAGTTTATCTATAACTAAAAGGCACACAATGCTTTGGTTACACCCTTTTCCACAAAATGACTAGGTAAAAATTGACTAAAATACACAAAGACAAACAAAAAACAGTGATAGAAACAGCTAGTGTCGTTCCCAGCCTTTTAGTTCCTCCATACGTTTCTCTTTAATACCACACTGTCGTATAAGTTTTTGTCCCCCTCCTAGGGTAAAGTGAGCTGTTCTGCTGCCATTAGTTTGGAGTTCAAGCTGCAAAATGCACTTTTTCCTTCCATAGAAGCTGGACTCAGCATGAACAGGCCTATTTTCGGGATACGGTATGGAAAATAACGGCCATTCATTTTTTTTATCTCCGCAAAGCATTTATGCACGTTTTTCTTCCAATACTTTTGTGACGGACCTGAAAACTGATTAAAGTGATGGTTTGTTGAAGCTTACACACTCTTGAATAACAGTGCAGTTCAGTAACAATACAGTAACAATAATTTGGTCCCAAAACTTCTTTTAGTAAGAAAGAACTAAATTGTGAAAGCACTTGAGGCTGCAAGGTCTGTAGGCTGATGCTGTTTTGCCTGATGTCCTGTTGAACGAGAGATGAGGCATGACACTGTAAATCCATTGCTCTCTTGTAATATTTTTAAATTCTTCCCTCTGGAGAACTAGCACCATCTCTATTCAGATTTCAAAACATCTGCATCAAAACACTGTTACACTGCGATATTTTCCAGCATGATATTATATCAATATAGCGGCATCAAGTATCGATATTTATATATTTTATAAAATAATTTTCAAAATCTATTTTGAATACGTTTATTTCAACACATAAATCTACACAGCTTCTGAAGAGCACAAGATGGTGCAAAACCTCATTTTTTTTTGCATCACAGCAGAAATTAGAAAGGAATCAAATGGGAACATTCAAGTGGAAAGAATTAAGTCACGTTGCTTAATCATAAAATGCTAAAGATCACAATAATATTGTATCGTGGCCCAAAAATCGTGACCGTGTTGCATCATGGTCTCTGTGGAAATTACAGGCGGTACAGAGGAATCGTGTTGAAGTTTCCTTTGGTAAAGGACTGTACATTTCCTAAGCAGCAGAGATTAGGTTGAACAACAGCGCGGAATTTTAATGTGTGTGAGAGAGAGACTGACAGAGAACTAAAAGTGTCTTAGGAGAGTATGTATAGCATAGCATTAAAAGTAACTCAAAACTCTGTGTGTGTGTGTGTGTGTGTACTGGCAAGCCTCCCTAAAGGTGAAACTGCTTGTGCTCCTGTCTCTCGGTGCATTAAGCCGGTATCCATTTCTGCCTTGTTCACACTCCACAAAGACTTCATTAACTGTGGCCATGCTGGCCATCGCAAACACAGCACCTTCTGTCTGACTGCTTCTGAAAGAGAGAAGCACAGTGTGTGTGTATGTGTGTGTGTGTGTGTGTGTGTGTGTGTGTGTGTGTGTGTGTGTGTGTGTGTGTGTATGTGGGCAGACGTCAAGATAACATTATTTGATGCAATGTGAATGAGAATAAATGTGTTTTTCAGTACAAGACTGTCTGCATGTATAAAAAGTCTTCAGGGTAAGTAAGACTGTGTGTGTGTGTGTGTGTGTGTGTGTGTGTGTGTGTGTGTGTGTGTGTGTGTGTGTGTGTGTGTGTGCAAAAAAACAAGAGGAAATTTAGACCACCAACCCTGCCTGAAGTCTCATTTCCTGATGTCATGTGACAAGACAGATTTTTGGGGTGTTGGGAACAAAAGACATGAGAATGATCTCGCACTGCGCGCCTCTACGCATTAGTATCACACGCCTGATGTCCTCTACCACACCAATGTGTTTGTGTGTGCGTGTCTGTGTGTGTGTGTGTATGCTTGCATGCGTGACCACATGGTAATATTCCTGCAGTGTGGCGGCTGACTCAGTTCATTAACAGGCCAACAATGCCATCTTATGAAACATCATCAGCTGTCTGAAATCTACTGTGAGATATACTCTCTTTAAAAGCAAAGAATCAAACTGAATCAGTTTCCCTCTCACCACAAACACAGCCAATCAGATAAGACACATCTGGCACCTGAAGCGTGATTCTTTAGTTTAGCAGTGTAATGTAATGTAGCTGAAGCCATGTAGCTAACAAGTAACACATCACAGCCAGGACTTTTTGTGCTGTATGCAGTGTTAACTTAAGTCCACAAAGGGGCTTTGCAAGCTTGTTTGTTTGCTTGTTTGTTTTTGTTGATCATGATATCTGGAGTAAAATATTTAATTATAACTCAAGAAAAATATCTTGATCACAATATGGATCGTATAGCTTTACTTACATATTTGTATTTTTTTTAAAAGCCAATTTAGTAAATATTCTACTTAGCAGACAAATAACATTTTATTTCTGTCAATGTACTGAAAAACCTCTTTTCAGTTTTTTGTTTTTCATTTTATGCATTATGAGTTCCCTTCCACTGAGCTTCAAACTCACAATTGTCGAGTGATGGGGTGGTCTAAACCCTTAGACCAGGGGTGTACTGCAACTCTCTTCTGGCCGGACTTCCACTGAAGGTAACCAAACCACTTCAGCTGATTCAGAATGCTGCGGCAAG
>JBBJLS010071809.1:0-10827 GCA_037577275.1 Bryconaethiops microstoma
TATATATATATATAACTGTGATTGTCCTCTAAAAATGTTCTTCTCGGCCTTGAGGGTTTTATACTTATATACTTAAAATATACTTATTTTGGTGTTTAATTGTACGGTGCCCCAAGTTCAATTCAATTCAGTTCAATTCAATTTTATTTATATAGTGCCTTTTACAACAAATGTTGTCACAAAGCAGCTTTACAGAGTCCAGGTCTGAGCCCCTAGTGAGCAAGCCAAGGGCTATAGAGACGAGGAAACACTCCCTAAAACTCGAGAAGAAACCAAGACTCAAAAGGGGATCCCATCCTCCTCAGGTCGACCCAGAGAAATGGACTCTATGGAGATAACTAAGAAAAAAAGGCCTTAGTGTAAATCTTAATCACTGTTAGACAGATTGGCCATCTATGGCTAATGGAGTTGGTATGATGTGGTCATGTTTTTTTTTTTCAAAAAAGCTCATTTTTCAGCACAAGCACTCAGCATGAAAAGTAAACTGGAAAGTTTCTGAGTGCATGAGTCACCCAGTGAGTAACACCGGTGTAAGTGTGAAAAGCAAAAAGGGAGCTGACACATCCCTGCAAGACCCTATGGCTAGTTGTGGCAAGAATACACTATATACTATAAACTATGTGAGCTGGTCAGTGGAGCACTGGAAGAAGATGGCCTAGTGACAAATAATGTTTTCTTTTACATCATATTGACAGCTGACTGGGAAGAAAGAAAGCTTTCAGAAGCAGTATGATGTTCTGCTGGGAAACCTTAGGTCCTGGTATTCAAAAGGGTGTTACTTTAACACATTCCACCTATTTAAACAAGACCTACTGGTCTTTCCTTCTTCTCATAGTGCCTCCTGATGCCATCCCCCACGTAAGCAACACGCACACGTCCGGCCATCCAAATATGCAAGTACTAAGTCAAAAAATATTCTGTGTGTAGAACTGCAAGTAGATACATGCACTAGGGGTATATTAAATGTCAAAGACAAAACTGTCTAAACTGTGATCAGAAAGTAATGGTACCCTGAGCAAGGTACGGTCCCCACACGCTGCTCCCTGGGCGCTGTGTACCTGCCTCCCCGCTGCTTCGCTTGGTGAAGGGTTAAATGCAGAGGAAGAATTTTGTACTGTTCACACTGTGTGCTGTGATGTGTTCTTTTATGACACGCTACTTAATTTCATTGTATTGACAATAAAATAAAAACAATTCAGTTGTTATGTTCCCTGACTAAACTACGTACATGTATACAACATGGCTCCATCATGGATCCTGCACGTGTTTGGAGCAGTGGTTGTACAGGCTTTTAGAAATTAATGCAAGGAATTTACTCAGAAAACAGATGTGGGTTCTGGTTAGTGCATTTCAGTCTTCCACAGCACCTCTGCACAGCATTTCCCCACCTGCCTTTAGCCAGTTCTTTATAGACCACCACCACCCCTCAACACCCTTCTCAGCCACCATGCATTACTATCGTGTTTTTTGCAGTTGCTCAAAAAGCCCCGTTCTATCCCTTGATCCAGACTTCTTCAGTCCTTAAAGCCCTTTTAAATTATTCTAAGCAAGGTCCCTATGGTGGCTCAGCAGAGTTAAAGGGGGAATGTTGGACAGGTGAAGAGAGGACCAGGAGGGAGTAAAAGAAGATGGAGTGTACAGAGTGTAAAGCAGGTTCTTGTTTTCCCTGAGGTGACTATACAGGGGGTTTAACTCCATAATATAAGGTAGGCACATTCATTAACTTGCCAAGTACGTACTCACACAAAAACTATATGAGTGAATTACTTTAAGGTGTACTCATTGCTGACACAGCTTGTATAGTGAGACAGCTGCAGAAGAGTCTGAGCTCATCATGCCCCCAGAATTGCACCGTGGAGCCCTTGAACTGCACTCTCTGGAGTGATGGAACCCTGTCCAATACCTTTGGGATGAGTTAGAGTAGTGTTTGTGATCCAGAACTAATCTTTTTGCATCAGTACCTCACTAATGCTCTTATACCTGAATGCAGTCAAATCCACTAAGAAATGTTCCTATATCTAAAGTAAGTCCTTCACAGAAGAGTAGAGACTGTTACTGCAGTAAAGGGGGACAAACACACAGTTAATACACTTGATTTCAGAAGAAACTCTGGATCAGCTGTGTCTACATGCTTTTGGACATATAGGGTCAGTGACGAGGGAAAAATACTTAGCATCCTGGGGGCTTGTCTGCTTTTTACATTACTAGCCATAGGAGAGAAGACAGCAAGTAAATTAAATGTCATATGTCAATAGGTGTGGCAGATACATTCATAGATATATTCACAAACAATGGCAGGCATTAGCTAGAGGGGACTCATGCCCCTTAGCACTGGGTTGTGTCTGGAGTAATGGGGCTCCGTCTAATACCTTTGGTATGAGTTGGAGTGGTGTTTGTGAACCAGATCTAATCGTTCAGCATCAGTACCTGAATGCAATCAAATCACAGAAATGTGCCAATAAGTGTAAAGGCTGTTACTGCTAACTAAAGACATTGCCTAAATACTTACATTTTAGGAACCACACCAGTGTTTTGTCTTTATGTTTAAGTGAACAGGGACTAAAGTCAAAATTGCACCCACCCTCTCTAATTCACACTTGCTTGTACAAATTACATTACATGTACTCAGCTTTCTTTTTACAGATGCTGCATCCTTTGACAAAGAAAAATCTTTAAGCATCTTTTAGATTAGATCAGATTAAATTGGATTAGATTAGATTAAATTAGATTAAACTAAATTGTCAATGTACAGGTGCAAAGCCAATGAAATGCAGTTAGTGCAAAAGCCTTATTAGACAAATGTACAGCTGGTGGCACATACAGTACGAAGTGCAATAATAGTGCAATTATCATTAATACTGTGATCAGGGTCATCAGGGTCACAGCCTCCAGGGAAGAACATCTTCCTGAGCCTGCTTGTGAGAGAATGGAGGCTCGTGTCAGATGGGATCCTGCCAGATGGGATCCATCCTTCATAATACTTTAACCTGACCAATCAGTGTTCTCAGTAGGGGGCAACTGGGTGAGGAATTATCCAGTGGGCAGTCTCCCAGTTTTCCCAGCCGCTGGAGTGCTTTACAGTCTGATGTGGGGCAATTACCATAACACACTGAGCTGCAGTTGGTGAGGATGTTCTAAGTGGTACAGCAGTAAAAGTGTACGATGTGGCCTTTGTCAAAGCTCTCTTTAGGCACCTTAATCAGGATGGAGGAGTTCAGGGGGTAGGTGAGATTGCAAGAAATGTGGACAGCTAGAAATCGGAAGCTTTTATGTAGATGTGGCGTGTACATGGCTCATAGCCTGCCTGAAGTTCACAATGACCTTGTTGGTCTACTTGGTGTTAAGAGCCAGGTTGTTGTCACACACCATAAGCCAGGTGATGGACATCATTCCTCTAGACTTCTCTTGTCATCCTCTCTGACCAGGCCTACCAATGTGGAGTCATCTACGAATTTGAATAAAGTGTATGAATTTGCACAATGTACTGGAATGCAATTGTAGTTGAACAGGAGATACGAAAGAGATACGAAACAGGAGATATGTTTTTTTTTTTTTTTTTCCATTCTGTTCTCTTTGTCTATCTATGACTTAGATATAGATACAATCATATTATAAGTCACATTTAGGTCAAAATGTGTAGAATTTTAAAGAGTCAACACATTTTTGAGCATCACTGTAGCCAAGCAAGCTCTCCCATCGGTTACACGCTGGATGTCCTAACATATCAGATTAATCACTAATAATCCCCCTCTAGCTTCAAAAACCTCCCGAAGACTAATTTCCTCTCCTAATCTTTTTGCACTACTCTTACATAAAGATTTGAGCACTTTTAGTACTCTCCTCTGGTTCTCAAACAGTCCTGAAACTTGAATGTTTCCAAGTATTGTAAGTCGCTTTGGATAACAGCATCTGCCAAATGAATGTAATGTAATGTGATGTAATGTACAATCATGTTTCACTTTCAAATGGGTTGGACCAATTTTGGGAGGGAAACATCACCCTAGGCCTTCAGGAAGTCTTAAATGCGTCACTGACTGTGAATACAAGTGGCAGCCTAACCGATAGGTTTATGACAGATGATAAACGGTGACATACACACGATTCTTTACCGAAGAAGTCACCTAGAAATGCTACATACGCTAAAAATAGTAATACTGTTCTTGGAAATACTGTTCTCAGAGCATCAGTATAAATATCCAATAGATGGGGCACTTGATTATAATTATATTCCTGCTTATGAATAGTCCTTTTTGAACAAAGGAAGCGTTATTACAAGGAAGCTCTCCTTATGAATCCAAGGACTGTGTCTGTTATCAACAGTCCTTCACTGTAATACTACTACTACTACTACTACTACTACTACTACTACTACTACCACTACTACTACTAATAATAATAATAATAATAGTTATTATTATTATTATTATTTTCTAACTGTCAACACTCCATGTCAATACTCCATGTACCATACGCACATAGACACCAGGTGGTTATCGTTCAAAATTAGGGAATGAAGCACAGATGCTCACATACACGAACACATACTCCACAGTGTCTCTCATCTCTCCCACACACAAACACCAACAGGTGCAAAATCTCTCACCTCACCTCAGTATACATCCACTCTCTCTATCACACACATACATACATGTACAGGTAATCTCCAGGCAAAGCCCTTTATCACAGCAGTACAGTGGACATGCTGTATTTGTAGTTTGGATTCTAGTCTCCTCCAGTTCAAGTGTAAAAACCGGCGCAGGTCCTTTCTTACTACCCAGTGTCATAATCCAGATCAGGGTTGGCTTGTATATATAGCCTAGGGGGAATAAAACCAAATAATAAACAATTGATTCTAAGTTTTCTGATTTTCATTGGTCCATTCATCATTTGGTATAAGCTATTAGTTATTGACAGAACAGCCCTTCCTACATAGCTGTCACTGTTTCTATACAGATGATAGAAACATAATTATAGCATGGGCTGATAAAGGTTCATCTGATGTACAGCTAAATTGCACTGTGCCTTTACATTTTGATGTCCATGATTACCCATTACCATGGTTATGCCCAAATTTCTGCTGTTATATACCCATTTCTATAGTCATACTACAGTTAGTTTTGTTTATGTTTACATTTACAGAATTTAGCAGACACTCTAATCTAGAGCGACGTACATCAGTGCTTAAGTAGTTTACATCTGCTTTTCATACCTGTAAAGCTAGACTCAAATCAACATCTGCGTTTAACCAAGTTACACACCTTAAAAACCCTGTCAAAAGCAAAAAGTCAGGTTAATACACAAGTAAGGAAAAACAGTCAAGAGGGTAAGTGCCTGAGGTTTTTTTTAAATATATAGGAGGTTCAAGACGAGCAGCGCTTGAAGTTCTGAGAGGACGAGGAGTGACACGCTGCTTGATCCACCAATAAGTAAGGAGGTGCAAGTCCGTTCTTGCCTTGCTGGCAACTTCGATTCAATCACCAACAAAACTGTCTATCATTCGGATATTGGTGGTAGTGGCCTAGTGGGTAAAACACTTGCCTGTGAACCCGATGAGCACAAAGTTGCAGGTTCAAACCCCCACTTTCTACTATTGTGTCCTTAAGCAAAACACTTAACTCTCAGTTGATTCAGGGGGACTGTCCCTGTAATTAATGATTGTAAGTTGCTCTGGATCTGAGTGTCTGCCAAATATTACTTCACCTTATATTGTCCAGGATTTTGTACCTCTGTATTTGGCCTTGATGTCTACATTCCAGCTCCTGCCTGCAGACATTGCACCAGAAGTCCCACAGTGCCTGGCTTGACAAAGAGCCACTTTTTTGTCTAGGCATTGCTGGATTCCTGATTTTGCCCGTTTCCTCTCCCTCACTCCATCTGCATTTACATCCCACTCCTCCTTCTTCTCTTCTTCCATCCTTACCTCTATTTTAAAGGGAGGTCAAAATCTGCAGGCTTAAGACAATGACATGGTATTTCCTTCTTTCTAATTACACCTAGATTGTAACAAGCTCAAATTTGCAGTTAGAGCGGTACTTTTGAGTTATGATGGGGCAAATCAGCTAACAGAGCACACTGTCCACCCAGTCCTGCACAATTCTTTCTGATTTTATGCTTACCATACATTATTGTTTTATTAGCTTACATAAGCTTTTCCAAATTCATCTCTTCTCATCCATTTATATAAAAATACTCTCAGTATAACGTTCCTGGTAGAGGCCGCCATTGTTTAAGTTTCGTATCTGGACTTTTAAGTTGAAGTTTTGTACACCGCGTTTTATTTTAGAGTTCATTAGTTACAGCTGACTGGTGTTTATGTTTTAGTGAGTTTTGGTTTCTATTGGTTCTTGTGTTTAGTTTGTTTTGTATTTAAGTTCCAATCAGTCATGTTTTAGTTGTCGGCCCACTGGTTTTCACTCGACCTCTCTCTGGTTTCATTTGTGTTTAGGCCCTCGTGCCTTTTTGTTGTGGTAATAAAAGTCTGAAAAGACTATGAAAGTCTATGTCTGCACCTACCTTCACTGCCTGGAGACAGGCCGAAACCTGACACTAAGTCAATAGAAAAAGTAAAAACTATATTTAAAAAAACAAATCTAACAAAAAGCAATTTCATCATGAACCTGTTTTCATTTTGTGTAATTAGCTTGTAACGTCATGCTCATATCCTTGGTTTGGCACAAGCTAGCTAGATTATGGCAGGCTAACTAAAAGTCACATGGCTTTGCTGTCCAAATAAATACATAAAATGGCTTTATCAAACACTGGTTTGAAACATAACTGAATACTGTTGCTGCACACAGTTGCATTGATTAGGCTATTTGCTTACTTTGTCAGATTTTGGACAGCTCCATTCAATCACCTCAGAACCTTCCATACATAAGTGACGGAAATGAATGGACGCAAGGGTTTTCAGCAAATCAACAATCAGAAAAAAGCTGCACTGATAACGTAATGTGCAAAGCAGATATTATGGTCTAGTAAGAGTCCATCTACATCAGAATTTGTTTCCTGTCCTTTAGAAATAATACTCTCTGGTCTAGTTGAGTGACAAACAGCATATGTGAGTAAATGGACTAAAAATGAATAATAATGAGAATAGCTTTTGGTGTAAGGTTTCTTTTGTGAGCCTGAGAGCATTAGATTGATGCTGAAAGCACGAGAGTCACGCCAGATGCGGGAGAGTTGGCAACCCTGCAAATCTCTAACACAGTGTTTTGTTCTGAATCTAAAACTACAACTATGAATTTGATACACTATCATCAGAGACAGAGGACACACAATATCCACTAGTCTGGAAAACCCAGAGGGTAGCGGAGAGAGAGGGAGAGAGAGAGAGAGATTGAGAGACAGAGGGAGAGAGAGTGTGAGAGTAGAGAGCATGTTCTAATTACTGTTTCACTTCAGTAGCCCAGGCTGTGAGACTCCCCATAGGAGGCACGTTGTTGAAGCATGCATCTCCTCAGTGACACATGGATGAATGCCTCACAGCTCCCAGGCCTCCTCTCTTCTCCTCTGCAAATTCATGAGTTACTTGTATGCAAGGTCACGAACAGCTACATTTATAGACCTGGCTTTAGAGGTCAGAGCTTTTTTGGATTTCGTATGAAATCAAGTCTAATGGCTATCTCTTATTAGAATTCATGCCATTTCCTTATGCCATCAGGTTGATTCTTTAACTGATTCCTGGAAACCAAGAGACAGTATTTTACTAGTAATTAAATATTACACCTCTAGAATTAGGTGTAAAAACCTACAGGAAATACATCAATGAATAAGTGTACTATATTTCTTAAATTTATTTATAAGGTTATTTAAGTCATAAAACTCTATCTAAAAAGAGAAGAACAGAGTCTAAAAAGAGAAGAATGGAGCCTAATACACTTCAGTTCTTGGGCTGATAGATGCTTGATGTACCAAGAATTACCTCTGCAAAAGGCAAATATTAAGCAAAAAGCAAAAATGATGATATAATCAAAATTACTCTTATGCAAATGTAAGATCCTAATGGTGTACCAGACTCCTCCCATTCAGCGACGCTACTCATCTGCTGGCCCAAAATATCAAAAGTATGTTTTGTAGCCCACAGGCAAAATCTTTCATTTTGTACTATAACAAACGTGTCGTACAAAACATTTTTAATAAATGTCTACTTTGGTATGTCCCATACTGCTTCTGGATTTGGACTGAATGGTGGTACTATCCAGAAACATTTGGTCTATCATTGGATGAATACTATAGATTTGGAAACAATCATTTCTGCAGCAATGTTTTGGCCTGCTGTTTAGAATAGATGTTTGGAAGAAAGCCTTCTACCTTCCTGTATGGCCAAAAATCCACAACAGCTAGCAAATCTAGTGAGATTTTATCCTCAGCCTAATTATAACTAAGAGATGTGTCAGGATCAGGGAAGATCAAAGTCAATTATTTTTCTCGACATTTGTGATCATCCCCTCCTCATCTCCATTCTTCTCTTTGGTCTCACAATTGTCTCATAATTGTAGTTACTTAGTAAAAACAAAATGGCAGCATTTCAAAGCGTCCTTGGTCAATTGTACAAAAGTAAGGACTGCTCTAACAGATCATTTCTGTCAAGGGAGAGTTTAAAAGTTGTAAAACAGCTGATGGTCCAATCTAGCCCCTCAAAACCATCAGGCTCCAAACACACCTAAAATGTGTCAAAGGCTTCTTTGGAACACCACCACTGAAAAACCACTTTTGATTCTTTAAAGAAACCTTTTCAGTGCAAAGGATCATTTTACAAATGACATGTCGGGTTGGGGAGAAATGCTGAAAAGAACCAGAATACTTGAGACGAGAATCTGGGAACTTTGGTCTTTAAAAGTGTGTGTGCATTTCAAGTAATAGTTCAGCCAAACATGCTAATGTTACTAACTAGTAAAGGAAGCTAGTGGTCACCAGCTGGCATGAGGTTATGCAAACTGGTGACAATTGAATTTCCTTCATTGTGAGCAACATTTGAATTACTGGCTTAATTATTCCTTTGAGCAGTGGTTCTCAGTTCCAATCTTGGAGTGCATGCTTTGCACTTTTTTTCTCACTGTAAAAGATTCAGCTGCTGAAGTTTCAATAGTCAGGTGATGAATCTGGGGAGCTGGGGATACACGGCCATCTTTAACACCAGGAGTTTCCAAGTCTGACAGTGAGAACCACTCACTGGTTCAGGGTCATTGGGGAATATAACGCATGATAAGCACCAGTGGTGTAAGACTCCAGTTTTAGTAAATTTAATTCCGTTTTAAAAATGTGACCATTTCTTAGCTTGTTTCAGGCAACACCTTTACCTGGTATAGAACCTTTGTATTGTGGAGGTTCTTTAAACTTATTTGAAAACTCTTGGCATTCATTCTTTAAAGAAACATCTATTGAAAGGAAAGAAATGTGGTTTGAACTATGACTCCTAAGAACCCTTTCTGGCAACTTTACCTTTTAACAGCACTTCAGAGGAAATGCGGTGCTTCAGCAATAAAGGCGATAGATCTGATTAGTGTCATAAGCCCTCCGCAGCTTTATTTGATAACAAGGGTCCTCTCAGAGATGGTGTTTGCAGATCTTGCCATAAGGCAAATATCTTTAGGCTAGTCTTCCAGAATTCTGATGTTCAGCAAGGTTGTTTCTTCAACTGATACTGAGCTCTCAGATCTGCCTGATGCCACACAAACAGAAGACAGCAAAAAGTTCGTTCTGTGAGGATGATCAAAGAGTGCCCTGGTATTGAGTGGATTCAAACTAAGAGTAAAAACACACTGATACAGCTAAAAAATCTTTCCTCAATATATCTTCACAGTGAGTCTGAATTTCTTCCACACCAAATGGCAGGTGGCCCCTTTCTAGATATAGCACGCTATTTGATTACAGATGCTCAAGGCTCATGCTTCCAAGTTAACTGATGCGCCTGATGTCACCAAAGAAAGATTCTCAATAATGCGTCTTTTGAGACCCTAGTACCGCCAGTTGCTCAACTGTTGGTAAAGTGGCCCCTTATACTCACGCATGAACACACCACAGCACACAGTCTGAACAATGTGAAATTTTTCTCTGCATTTGACCCATTCACCAAGTGAAGCATTGGGCTGCCACCAGCGAGGGGCACCCGGGGAGCAGTGTGTGGGGACAGTACCTTACTCATGGGTACCTCAGTGATGACATGAGCGGTTGTGGGTTTGAATCCCAACACTGCTCATGTCATCACTGATTCAAACCCACAACCTAATGATTGCAGGGGCAACTCCCTAACCACTTGGCCACCAGCTGCCATTTGAGCAGAATGGGAAATTAGCCATATGTGTATTATCTCAATCCCACTCATTTGCATGATTCTCCCATGCTGAAATGCATTTTGCATTTTTGCATACGGCCCACAGACTGCACATTTAGGTTGCTCCATACTGTACATTCTACAGCTGCAAAATGTACACCTGACTCTGAGTTTTAAGTTTACCAATCCCACAAATGGGCCATTTTATCAGAAACACCCACCAAGTGCCCTTTGTAACATGGACTGTAGGACCACCACTGACCAGATATTGTCTGGGTGGTGGATCATTCTCATCAGTGTCTGATACACTGTGCAGCATCAACCAAAACTAATACGCAATCAAATGGTATTGGGGAAGAGGTTATAAAAAAGAGAAACACAAAGAGAAGCCTAAGAGAAAAAGAGGGAGAACCACTCTTACAGCTGTGGAAGCCAACATGAAAATGTTAGACCCTATCCACAGCAAATAAACATGACTAGTGATCGACCGATATTGATTTTTTATTACCGATACCGATACCAATTATTTGCATGTTTATGTGCCCGATAACCGA
>JBBJLS010071810.1:0-30407 GCA_037577275.1 Bryconaethiops microstoma
CACACTCAGTCTCTCCTCAGCATCCCCCTCCCAACACACTCAGTCTCTCCTCAGCATCCCCCTCCCAACACACTCAGAGTCTCTCCTCAGCATCCTTCTCCCAACACATCTAGAGTCTCTCCTCAGCATCCTTCTCCCAACACACTCAGTCTCCCCTCAGCATCCTTCTCCCAACACACTCAGTCTCCCCTCAGCATCCCCCTCCCAACACACTCAGAGTCTCTCCTCAACATCCTGCTCCCAACACACGCAGAGTCTCTCCACAATATCCTTCTCCCAACACACTCAGAGTCCCTCCTCATCCTGCTCCCAACACAGTACATGTCCAAACCAACATAATCTTGCCTCTCTGATATTTCCTCCAAAAGGTCCAACTCGAGCTGTCCCTCTAATAAACTCCTGATCCTAACATTTTCAGCTCTGCCACCTCCAGCTCTGCTTCCTGTCTTTTCATCAGTGCCACTATCTCCAAACCACCGAACCAAAAAGGGCGGTCTCACTACCATCTTGTACACCTTCCCTTTCACTCTTCCTGATACCTGCCTGTCATAAATCACTCCTGCCACTCTTCTCCACCCATTCCACACTGCCTGCACTCCCTTCTTCACCTCTCTTTCACAATTCCCATTATCAAGTGCATAATGAAGCAACAAAATGTAGCAAAATGCTTGAAATAGTGAAACAGTTATGAATATCACTTTAGTTGGTTAGTATTGAAGTGGGCAGTAAAAAAAAAAAAAAAAATCACTTTACTTGGTTAGTATTGAAGTGGGCAGTATATTAGCTTTGAGATCAGCACACTTCAGAACTGTTCCCAAAAGAAGTTATTTGTCAGTTAGCTAAAATTAATGAAGCCACTGATGCTTCCTTCTTTCCAGATTTCTTGCCTTGTGTGTGTATATGCGTGTGTGTGTGTGTGTCTGTGTGTGTGTGTGTGTGTGTGTGTGTGTGTGTGTGTGTGTGTATATTTATTCACTGAAAAAAAATTTGGACTCTTTAAAAGTTGCTGAAATATATTATATATATAAGTTTGTTCTGTTCAGGGGTGAAACTTCTTTCTACTTCATTTCTACTAAATTTGTAAACTGATGTGCTTACACAATTTCCATGTTTAAAAAAAGTTATGCAATATTCTCTCTTCATTCTCACGGCCTTTTGTTGTGGCCACGTTATGTAGTAGGTTGACACAAAGATCTAGCATTGCATAGGCCTGCTTATTACTTACATTCTGAGGAAGTGGCCCAAGTACTTGAAAGAAATGTTCATGAAGTGACCTTGAAATTATTTTTGAGAAAATGAAAAATCTTGGTATGTTAAAGCAGGGTGTCAGTTTCACATGTGTTTTTACTTTGCTCAGCCGGCGAACCTAATTCAGTTCATGGAGGGCTTGACCATCAGGAAATGTTTTAACAGTTTTAACATTCAAGAGTTTTGGAATAGTGGCTGTACATGCAGTGCAAGTCAAGTAGAACTGAATTGAGTGTGTAAAATATTTTTGTTATTTGCTCATGACTGTTCTTCCCACAAATGCATCCTTTTGTAGCAGCTGTTGTGAAGTCTGATAATCTTAATAGAACCTCAATGAGAATTTGTGGTATTTCTCCACATTTTTGAAAATACTTATTTATTTCAGGTTCCTTTTTTCACATACATCAGAGATATTTATTTCACTTCATGTGAATTTGATTCGGGTCTTTAGTCCGGGGTTCAAGTGTAAGTTGAGTGTGAAGTCTAGGGAGTGTGAGATTTGAATTGAGTCACGGATTCAAATAACAAGCCTTTTAATATGTTAGAGGCTTCAGACTGACAGGAAGCACCTACGTGCGTGCTCCAACAAAGATACGATGTCACAGAGGTTTACTTCGTTCATTAGAAGTTATGTGAAGTGACATAAAATGTCTTGAAAGAATAAACTGGTATTTTACACATCTGTAAAACAATCAAAAGATTGTCCAGAGCCAGATGTTGCATGTGAAGGATCATTGAAGAACATGCACAAGTTGAGTCTCTGATGATCCCAGTTGCTCTGGTCCTGCATCTCCTGGTATAAATGTCCTGCAGAGATGGTAGAATTTAATTTTATGTTGGTCAGTGCAGTGTTCCACCATCAACTCTACCATCTCTGCAGTCACTTAATTCCCTGTACAGAGCTGTACCCAAGCCAGGATGTGATGTTCGGAGTCAGGACACTTTCTGCAGTATCAATGGAGAGACCCAAAGCTTCCTCAGCTGTCTCAGATGGTAGAGATGTTGTATTTTTTGGACTGGGCTTGAATATGTTCAGTCCCTGTCAGATCCTCAGAGATTCAGGCCCAGATATGTGAAGCTGCTCACTCTCTCCGCTGCAGTCCTCTTGATGTTGAAGGGGTGTAGAGCCACTGCTGTCTCCTGCTGAAGGCCATGTGGTCCAAGTGGAGTTTACAAGTTTAGGAAATGCAACATTTATACAGGCACTCCATACTATAACATAAATTCATTGGACAAATTCCTCTAAAACTCAGAGCTTCTGCTAAAAAAGTATTCATTTCTGTGTGGAGCATGGGTAGAACATTTGGATTAGCTGACTGTATATACCTGCAGGTCGTGATCACTTGATCAAAATCATTTGTTCTATTAAAAATCATTTGATTAAAATTGTGTGTCCTTGATAAATCATGATTAGTTATTATTTGTCATGAGATGGTAGAGGACAAGAACGTACCTGGCCAGTAGGTGTGCCCATGTAGCGTGAAGTTATGAACCCAAGCATGAATAGAAGCGAGAGGGTTGGATAATTCACGCAGTTTGTTCTGCAAACGCTCTAAGAAAGAGTTAAGATTCCCACCGGAACCCTCGTTCACAAACATGCAAAGAGAAGGGTAGTGAGTACTCACATGAAGTAGATTCACTATCGATTGAACGAGGCAGGAGACCCAATGACTAAGCGAAGAGGAACTACTCACATCCTGTTTATATACCCTGTGACGCGCTCATTTCCGGTGTCCCATGTGCATCACGTGACTTGTGCATGTGACATTACTATGCTGTTTTTTAAATAATGAACAGTCAATCCACAGGTTACTGTGTGAAAATTCAGCATTCTCACAAGGAGGAGCTATTAGCATTCAAATACTGATTGCATACATTAGTGAAAGGGAGGAAACTGACACCAGTGGAATCTAAACTTATAGTTACAAATGTCATGAATACTCGTTCAAATAAAAGTTACTTGCGTAATTATCAAAATAATTCCTATATTACTCTATTACTCATAAAATCAATGATAACATCCTTGTACCTGTATATAACTTGCAATAGTCAAATAAGGAATGACCTAATGAAGCACACTGTGAGGCCTGGCGACAGTGACGGTGGGTGGCCGCTAGAGGCCGCCAGAGGTTTCTGTTTTGTGTGGGTTGTTCTGGAAGCACACCGGGTTTGTATTTAATATTCATTTGTTTCAGCTGCCAGTGTGCTCAAGGGAATTGTTTCTGTTCTGACCCTTGTGTCAGTTTTGTGTTTCTTTAAAATAAACAAGCAACATTTCGAATATCCATGGTGTGTGTATGCCTGCCTATCGGGCCTAGAGAAGGAGGGAAAGGAGGTGTTATGTGACACATCCCATTTCCTGATGAATCTTTGGCACCTCTTGATACTTTAACTTTTTCTTTTTCTTCAAAACTTTTTTTACCTTTGCCACCTGCCACTGCCTCCCTGTATGTAACATAGCGAGAGTGTCTGAATGTCACCGTGAATGTGGCACTCTGTCTTCCCCAACTTTTCAGCTGTCATATCCATCAGCCTATGTCTGAACATTGCATTTCCATGTCAGCAAGCACTTCTCTGAGAAGCACTGGAGGACGCGTAACAGAACAGTGCAGCGTGGCCCTGCTGAGGCTCTCACTTTACTGTTCCTTACTTTACTGTGGCGAGTTCTGCCCAAATGTTCCATTTAAAGTTGATCATCTCCAATAGTTTTAAACTGTAGTTATACTTCAAAAACCCATTTGTTTACTTGAATAGTTTCTGTAATGAAGGTCAGACAGTGGAGGTTTTATGGAAAATAAACTGTCACCATACTTAAGATACACTGAAGCAAGTGTACATGTAGCCACAAATTGCTTTTAAAGTCCCTTTTTTAATTTGTTTCTTTGCTTTGACAATAGCATTTAAGGTGCTGATATTGGTATGAGTGTAATTAGTAGCCTCATATTTGCTTTTCCGGAACGTTGCTTGTGTGGCAGCTGGTTGGGTGTTTGTTTGCATGTTCTCTTTTTTCATTTTGTTCTGTAATTTGCCAGGCTTTTTGGACACATAGGACCTAAAGTATTTAACAAATGCAATTTTCCCACAGATTTGACTAATGTTTTAGAGTTTCTTGGGGGCCGGAGGAGTGTTAAAGTGGGGGAGTCAATACAAAACCTTAATTTACATTTACATTTTAAATTCACATTTACGGCATTTGGCATGACGTACACCAGTGCTTCAGTAGTCCACATCTGTTTTTTATACCTGCAAAGCTATACTCAAATCAGCATCTGCGTTTTAACCAAGTTCCTACCAACTAAGTTGCACGCGATAACAAACCCTGTCAAAGAGAAAAAGCCAGAGGTTAATACACAGTTAGCAAAAAACATGGACATGAGTGAAGAGTCTTGATGCATGACAGTTAGTTTTACTAACACATTTATTTACAACAATTGCAGTGTTGTGGACTGATAAGAATGCTCTCTGCTATTACAAGAGCATAAATATTCCTATAAAGATTTTATGTACAAATTTTGGAATAACCCACTAAACCTGGCAATTAACAATTGGGTTGGATGAGGTGTGTTTGATTAGGGAATTCACCTAGCCACCAATCTGCTGGACACCGACTGTCTAGAACCAGAGTTGAGAACCCACATCCTAGAATCATACCTGCATCTGTTCAAAGAGGAAGTGCTAACTAGCTACTAGGTGTTCTCCTTTCAGTCTGTTTCTCTGGTCACTTTTAGCTTTATTAAATTAAGATAATGAGGTGTAATTAGATGATAATATTTCCATTTCATATATAGCCCACTTTTCATCTGCCATCGTTAGAAATATTTTGGAGCCTTTTGGCTTTGTTAGAGAGTTTTATTTAGAGGCATGAAAAAGAATCAAGGGCTCTTATTTAGAGGCTGAAAACCCACAGCCATTTTCTGCACTCTGGTTTGGCTGACAACAGAGCGTAAAAATCCATAATCACTGATGAAACAGGTTACACAAATATCAAAAACACAGATGTGAGCTAGACTTAAATAACATCTTTTACTTGAACATCTGCTGAAATAGCCAAAATCCACTTCCCTAATATATCTCTTCTGACTGTGATTTGATGAATCAGCCAAAGGACTGTGAAGGGTGAGGCCAACTCGCCTTTTTGGAGGCCAACTTGGTTTCTAGTCAGGACAACTTTGCTAAGGACAGATTAGTATTAGTAGTCTCATTATTAATTATTATTATTAAGTCCTGTAATAGAATCAAGCTGGGGTAAATTATACATAACAACCAAACTAATACAGTAAATATTGTTCAACTAGAAGAATATCTAACCTGGTCTTTTGAGTTCTTCTGGGTCCCCAGGAATAGTAAAAAATCTGAACTTTCTTTAGTGGTTGAAATATACATATTTGTACATATTTGTTTAGCATTTTTCCTAATTTCCTCCCCAATTTAGTTATGGTCAGTTCAGTAGACCTAAGGATGTGAAATGGCATATATGGATACATGCTCACTTTTCATGGCCTCCTCTTATTCATTTCATTTTGAGATGTCAATGAGACACTCTTGTTGGATTGTTACTTCTGTCCAGGGAATATTTAATCCGTCGTCAGTGCAGTACAGACAGAGCTGTTCCCCCTGGGGCATCTTAGCAATTCTTGCATGCACAAGTAAATCCTTGAGGGGAACCAAGAGAACGGAGAGTAAGTCTAAAGGCTTCAGTCTAAAAAAAAAGATAATATAAAATCTATTGCCTGTTATGATTTGGCAAAATGTAAAATGCACAGGCAAGGGCAAAATGATACCAAACTTAGCAACAATACAGGAAAGTGTCAGCACTGGCAGTCACAAATAAGCACTGAGCAGTATCTTCTGGTTAAAATGAAACCTTAACAAAAGTTTTTTATACATGTTAAACTTTTACTGGAAAAGGTGATTATACACAACCATCTTCTCAACATTCAATGTTATTTCATTGTTTGTATTATTTTCTACATTGTATATTAATATTGAAAACAAACAAAATGATAAAGGAACACATGGAATTATGCAGTAAACAAAAAAACGAGTTAAACAAACCAGAATATGTTTCGTAATAAGGTAATGATGGACTGTTGTTTTTTTTTAAGTGGTTCTTGCCATAATGTGGCGTAGAACCAAAGCCGAATAGGATTACTGTTTACCAACCCTACCTCTGTGTATCACAACTGATGGTCACAATCACATTAAGAAGGCAAAGATTCCACTAATTAACTCTTAACGATGAACACCTGTTAATTAAATAGCATTCCTGGTCAATTCCTCAAGAATCTGATTGAAAAAATGCCAAGAGTGTGCAAAGCTGTCATCAGAGCAATAGGTGATGTTTTCAGTATTAATCAATAATGTAGCCAATAATAAAAACAAAGGAAATCATTTAATGAGAAGGTGTGTCCAAACTTTTGACTGGAAGTGTATATGAGAGACAGTCACAAGTAGTTCACTCATTATGTAACTGTAGTTGACTACTAAAACACTGATCAAAATTCACAAATTGCTTATGCCTTGCCTGAGAGCAATCCCAATATGTATCTCACCTGAATTTCTGAAGTACAACTGAATCTTTCCTACCATTAGAAAGACTTATAGGTTGCATGATTCAAAATAGACAACGTTCCCACAACAGTCAATCTTGCACTGTTAGTTTTGCATGATGTCAGGGTTGGGTGGTTATCAACACAGCGCTACGACAAAAACATATCAGTGATAAGCAAGCTGTGTAGAACAATTAATG
Source organism: Bryconaethiops microstoma (assembly GCA_037577275.1). NCBI lineage: Eukaryota > Metazoa > Chordata > Actinopteri > Characiformes > Alestidae > Bryconaethiops > Bryconaethiops microstoma. The sequence continues at coordinate 6,998 of JBBJLS010071810.1, forward strand.
GCCAGCTGTAATGCTAGCCAGCATTTTCAACATGCAGTATTGTGAATTTTAATATCTTGCTCCAACAGGCTCAATAGTATTAAAGTATGTATGGCAGGCAAAAACTTGCTACTTGTGATTAGCAAGAAGTGTGTGGGGACAGTACCTTGCTCAAGGGTACCTCAGTGGGGCCACTAGCAGTTGGGATTCGAAACCACAAACTTACGATTGTATGGGCAATGCCCTAATCACTCAGCCCCCAGCTGCCCTTCCACAAATGAGGCAGGGGTTAAGACCCCTGTGAGCAGGTTTTATTTGGGTGGTGGATCATTTTCAGCACAGCAATGACATGTTAATGATATGTTAGTGTGTGTGCTGTGCAGAGCAGATCACACAGAGCAGTGCTGCTGGTAGATGTTCTTAATGAAAAAGCTCACTGGTGTATACATGCTATAGATATACTGTGCACCAATTCTGCATTCATCCTAAAGCTAATGCTGTTGGTAACTCTGTGCACATACTCATTATACATTAGAAATTATTTCATTTTAAAATAGCATCATATAAAATAGCATCACTATTACAGGGCCTTATAGATCATTCCCTTCCCCTTTCCTGTTTTGATCACTTTACAATTACACATTTTTGCTGACTTGTCATACAAGCTGATTTCCAAGCAAGTGGCAGGAGTGGTGAGGTCAGTGAAATTCTACACTGATTCCACCATCACCACTCTCCACAGCTGTCCTCACCATGCAGACTTTACGTCTACAAGTGGACATGAGGTCATCATATATCACTTTTTGGACCAACAGCGAAGCCCATGTCAGATCAATACGAACGTATAGCAAAAAATACTAAATAACTGAATTAAGCGAGGGGACACTGTAACGTAAATGGCAACATAAATACATGTTCAAACAAGGCCATTATAAAGAGGCCTGAAAAAAATATGCATACCAGCTGTCAGGATACATGTATACGTAAATGGTACTCTTTATTTATTTATTTTATTTTTTGTGTGTGTGTGTGTGTGTGATTGTCTATTCACTCTCAAAGAGCAAAATTCACAGCCCCAAGGCAGAAACTGTTCATTAGTCTGATGGTTCGGTAACACCTCCTAGATGGTAGAGGGTGTAACGGTTTGTGGCTGGGGTGTGTGGGGTCTGAGATGATGCTGCTGGCTTTCCTCAGGCATTTCCTAGGGTAAGTGTCTTTTATGGGTGACTGGTAATGATCTAGGTGGGCTTCACTGTCCTCTGAGGAGCCTTGTGGTGAGTGGAGCCGAATTTGAGGACGAATCTCTGATTTTGTTTCTGAAACTAAATTATATTAATATAGTTGCAGAAAAAACTGGTTGATTGGTAAGTGGAAATTGTGTAACTGTGATTATTTGTTGAACCATTTCTTTAAATGTACTATTGACTTAACAAGGACTTCTCCATTGTCACATTAACCGTAATATGAAGTGTTTCATGATTAAGTCAGATGGAGCATGTCTCACATTTTTTATGGTTATTCATTATATGCCCAGTGTGTTTGTAGGCACCAGGCTGTGGCATTTACATATTGGTGGTGCAGAGATGACTCATGTTTCACGTGCTCCGCTTCTGATGATTATTTACTGTTGTAAATTATACATGCTGGATTTGCACAGATTGAGGATGTCTGCATTTACACAGCTGGGGGCCTGCAGGACGTGGCTACATCTGCATGCCTTCTAAACAGATGGTTTAAAGTGTTTACTTGCCTTGGGAGAACAAGAAATGAAATTAGACCATTTATAAGCATGTGGCGTAAATGTGCTACATATTAAAATTATGGTCATTTTGCTATACGATGTAACTATGTAAATATAAAGTAATTAATATAACATCGCATTTACAATTCATATACGTATAACAGTATCACAAGACAAACAATGCCAAAACTGTAAAACTGCAAAACTTTTTTTTTTAATATATATGAGACTGTATGTACAATAATGAGGTCATCATATAATAAAATATCTCCTCTCCTATATACAGACCCCTAATTTGTTAAGGATTGAAAACAGAATCCTCACATTTGGCAGAATTTTCCACTCGTTTCAATGAAAGTGAGAAATAGTAATAAATTACTGTGCCTTTGTTACTACCAGAGTTTACTCTGTTAACCAGAAGTCATTGTTTGCTCTTCTAGTCATAGAAGATCCACTTTATTTCCAGCCAGGTAAAGTTGAATCTGTCCTCCTGAATGGATGGGTTTTCTCAACTGGTCTCTCATTAGCTTCAGGAAACTCATTTAGAACATTTCCTTTGAAGAGTGATTTTTGGAGTGGCTCACTCGCTTGCTTCTCAGAGAGCTCCTCTAAGTGAGCAGGAAAAGTGGTTATAATTAAAGTGTGCTCATGCTCCTCGCCCACTCCTCAAGCTAATTGGTGACATCGCAGTTTGTTTTAGCCCAATTATTCTCCTCCTATCTCTTGCTCGCTCTCTGTGTTGATTAGCAATCATCTTGCTTTTTTTTTTTTAATTTATCCTCTGCTTTCCAGCTCAGAACATTAGCCATCCATGGAGCAAAGTGTCACGAATGAACTCACACTAACTCTGCCAGGGCCCTATCAATAGAGATGATTTTACTAGCAGTCAGAGCACTATTAGTTTGACTTTTGCTCCATTCTCTCCTCATTGTTTAATGGAACTTTTTTTGTTCCTCATATTCCTTATATCTATACATGTGATCTCAGTGTTTCAAAATTGTGATATAGTTCTGTTTTTATTTAATGACCAATCTGAAATTCAACTTGGTAACATTAAGAATTAATCTGCTATTAAACAGTTTAAAAGGATACACAAGTTAAAAGGATAAAGGGAAAGGGAGCAAGTCAAGTGTTAGCCATAATGTAACCTGTTATATGGTTTGTGGAGGTGGTTGTGGTGCATATGCTAGCTAACAGGTAGCCACATAACACAAAACAAAGTTAAGCGACCGGTTTGATTCCGCCTGTCATGCAGAGCATACATCATCAAACTCCACTCTTCTTCCTTCACTTTTTTCCATTTTTAATTTTTTAAACGAATCAGCTCAGTGATCAATTTAAATAATAAACAGGGTAATCCACTAGGGGTGTAATGATACAGCCAAGCCAGGTTTCAGTTCAGATCACGGTTTGATACACTTACAATTTTTTCAACAAAGTAATCATAATTCTTACATTGCTTATTTTCCATGAGGCATTATCGTGGGCCCACAATTCATATTGTCACATTTTTGCATTGCAATATCATGATATACTATATGGACAAAAGTATTGGGACACATCTGTTTTTCAGGATTTAGGCCCTTGCTTCCAGTGAAGGATATTCTGGACAACGCCATGCTTGTGACTTTGTGGACACAGTTTTGGGAAGGACCTTTTCTATTCCAGCATGACTGCACCCCAGTGCACAAAGCAAGGTCTATAAAGACATGGCTGGATGAGTTTAGTGTGGAAGAAGAGCCCTGACAGAGCCCTGACCTCAACCCCATCCAACACCTTTGGGATGAACTGGATTGGAGATTACGAGCCAGGCCTTCTCGTCCAACATCTGTGTCTGACCTCAGAAATGCTCTACAGAACGAATGGGCAAAAATTCTTACAGAATCTCCAAAATCTTGTGGCAAGCATTCCAACAAGAGTGGAAGCCCAAATGGGGGACCAATTCCAGTTTATGCATTTAAATACAATGCCATTAAAGTCCCTGTGGGTTTAATGGTCAGGCATCCCAATACTTTTGTCCATATAGTGTATTTTGATCCATCATTACACCCGTAGTTTCCAGAGTTCATTATATTAGCAAAAGAATATGTAAATGACTCCATTTATAATGCAATAGTGACAGCCCTACAAGTAATTCAGCACTGGTAGTACTCAATCAAACCTTAAAGTGATTGAAGGTTTTGCCGTAAATATAACTGCACATGTACTGTCCACTGGTGCATCAGAACATTCTGTGTGTGTGAGAGAGTGTTCGTGGACCAGGTATGGGGCTCTGCTCAGTGTTTGTCTATTGATTCTGCAGTCTCTCTACAGGTAGTCTGTTCTCTCTGCTGATGCAGGTAGATTGACTCTTGCCTTAAATCTTTACTCACACTGCGATCTCAACCAGCACCAATCAATAACACAGATGAGTACACTCTACAAATGTACACGCACAAACAGAATCACACGCACTTCAGCGTACAGGCACGACAGTGATATTACAGCCACACTCAAACATTTAGGCCAGCTTATCTGATTACAGATAGGAGTACACAAACATCATACAGCTTACCAATATACTATATTATACTATATTTGATTATACTATATCAAAAGCACCTAGACTTCATACCCTCCACAAATTTTAAGAAAACAGGTAAGTCACATGTGCCACTTCCCGTGAGTCCGAGTTGAGTATGTAGGGGTACAAATGTAACACTTACATTATGTTGAATAGAAAAGCCTGTTCTGGTTTCTAAAAAAGCAGAAAGTGTCTAGTTTATGACACAAAATGCAAACCGATGCTTGGTTTCATGGTTTCGGATTTGGAGATGTCAATCTGACAGTACCAGAGGCATCTTCTTTAGTGTGTTGATTTGGAGCAGGCAAGTGCAACAAAAGCTGTTGTCAGAGAAAAGAAAGCCATCACAGCAAATTCCGTCTGCTTTCGCACTTCTGCATTCACACTAATTAGCCTCTCCCTACTTGAATTAGCATGCTAGCCCTCTTGTAACAAATTAATTGCCCTCGTCATTAATAGATTTGACAAGGATTCTAAGGCCTCTTGGCATAAATTGGACCGGAGTAGATTTATATTAGTCCTCTGCTAATGTTTTGTTTCTATTCTATTTGTAATATGGTACTTTACATAAAAAAACAAAAAGCTTTTCATATTGTCAACCATCAGATCCTCCTGGCTTACACTCTCCAAACTTGGAATCATTCGTTCTGCATGGCAATGGATTGTGTCCTACTATGAGGGTCTCAGTCACCCAGGCTTTTTCCTAACCTTGTTATGCTGATGTCACTCAACACATCCTTTCCTTTCCTCCCAGTGACTCTCAGATCTCAGCCCGGATCTCTGCATGTCTGAATTTCCTCCTGAATGACAAAAATCACCAAACGCCACGATTCTCACACACCATTCCGCTATTGTAAACCATTCACTGACGTCCTGTGGTTGTTCGCCTCAGATTTAATATTCTAAAGTTACCTACAAGGCCAAAAATGGTCTAGCTTCATCTTACCTGTCAGCACTTAACAGACCATGGTTCACAACTCGCCCTCTTAGAGCAACAAGAACAGCCCGACTTGACCCACCTCTTCTCAAAGGTCAAAGCATCAAGACTTCCATCAAGACTTTTCTCAGCTTTGGCACCAAAGTGGTTAAATTAACGTCCCTTGAACATCAGAACTGTTGAGACTCTTGCAGTCTTCAAACACAGACTGAAGACCCACCTCTTTACTGAACACTTCGGATAACATGTTCAATTTATAAACATAACTAACACAAACTTCACAAATAACCTGTCTTCTGTGTGTGTGATCTGTTAGGGCCTAACTCCACCTCAATTTAATTCAATTCAGTTTTATTAACATAATGCTTTTTACAACCAATGTTGTCCCAAAGCAGCATTACACAATCAAGTTGGAGCCCCTAGTGAACAAGCCAATGACAACAGACTCCCTAAACTGGAAGAAGAAACCTCAGGAGGTACCAAGACACAAAAGACGAACTCAGTAGTGGAGTAGTTTGAGTGTTTCTAGTCCACAGCACTAAGTACAACAATCTCCATTAGAACTTTTGAATAGCAGTCACCTTGGATGGGGGAGGACCATGTGGACAGTCCAAAGCAGCCAAGCCAGCCGAGGACAGTTGGGCAAGGGACCCCGGCGATGGCAGAATCAGGATGAAGTGGTGACCTGGAGTCAATCAGGTTAGACAGATGGGCAGCAGTTCCCCACAAAGAAGATACTCCAAAGAAATTCATGGGCGACAAATAGAAAGTTCTGTTTAGTTCTGTTTACAAGGTACAAATTATAAATGTAAAAAGTACAAGTTAAGACTCCGGGAATACAGTCTAGTTAGAAAGATCAGAGCTGAGAGGTATAACAGTCATGACAGGACCCTGACACACTGGCGCCCCCCCACTCCACCATCAACAAACTTGAGTGAATGTGAGGACAACAGCACCAGCATCCCAGTTTTCTAATAGGTAAAACACTTGCCTGTGAACCCGATGACTACAAAGTTGTAGGTTTAAACCCCCACTTTCTACTGTTGTGTCCTTGAGCAAGATACTTATGCCTCAGTTGCTCCAGGGGGGCTGTCCCTGTAACTAATGATTGTAAGTCACTCTCAAACTTACTTTCAGAAAAGACAAATATATGAGCAGATATATATTTACTGCTTGAACCATCTTGTATTGTTATTCTGGTATGAAATATGGCAGCACATGTGGGAAGCTCTAATTTCACATTCTGATCCATTTAACTACCTGCACATGCAGACACACAATGGCTCTGGGGGCATATTTGAACAAATGAAAGGGGACAAGTCTGGAATGCATCTATGTTAATAAAATAGAACATTTAAAACACCTTCCACACAATTAAACACACTTTCTTGAGTGTTACCTTTTACTTTAACTTTTTATTTTTTTCAGAAGTTCTGAAGCCATATGCCACACAACTAGGGGTTTTTTTTGGACCGCAGAGAATCTTGTGTGCTGTTATCGACTGTGCCAAATCCACGGCAAACACTGAGCATAGATTTGAAATGTCATGGTGCTTAAAAGGATCTGTGTACTCTTTATTTTTCTGTGGCTTCACAAAGCTGTAGACTGTGTATATAGAAGACTAGGAGGCATCTGAGCCTGGCTGTGCTTTGGAATTTGTGACACGAATTGATGAGGGCTCAGGCTGAAAGAGGGCTATGTTTTGGCTGGTAAAAGCAGACAGTTGACATAACCCTGGGCGTCCCTCACCACTCTGATGCTGAAGTACTGATGCAGGGCTTACTGGGCTCAAGGTCTGTTATCTGTTACAGTGCAGTGATATACCTATATTAGGGTCATGCATGTTCAAACCAATGTGAAAGTGCTATGTTTTAATGTGCTGGCAGTAGGGCTGCACAAAACATTGTTTGTTAATGGTTATCAGCTGCTAACCAATGAGCTGCTAACCAAGTTTTCATTAACCTTACAAATGTTTAATATTAACCACTGCATGATCACCTGGTGCAAGTGACTTGCTAAGTCAGGACAGCAGCAGTGAAAATCACTTGATTGGTAAAAATAATACATAAAAAACAAACAAACAAAAAATAATAACAACAACAACAACAACTGTTATTTTTAAGATGATAGATATGGGTGCGGTTATATTTTGTGCTGCCCAAAGAAAGTGTGTATATATATATATATATACACACACACACACACACACAGTAAAAGTTGTCATAATACATGGTTTTCTTTGGATATTTTGAAAAAGCTCTTAAAAGCAAAAAAACATTTGCGATAGTGTAAGTGTAGTGCATGTTGAGAAAAATGCTCATGTTGAACCCAGAAAAATAAACCATACTGCACCCCGATCTTTTATTGAGGCATTATTAACACACTCACACATTTTTTAATCACAGTGGACTATGTAGCATTATTACAGTTCCAGTATGTTCTCCTCATACTGCAGGTTTAACTTCCAGTAAGTGCCTTCAGAGGTTAATGTGCTGCAGTGCATTATGCTTGACAAAGCTGGACATGTGGAGGCATCAATTTCTCACATCAACTTTCCAGGATTATTGCAGAACTTTCCAAGAACGTCGATAGGGTTTGATTTGTGCACCTGGGCTATGGCACCATTTCAGCAGGAGGAGAACACTTGTCTGTAACTGAAATATGTGTAGTGGGACACATGGAGGCCTGGTGATATCAGGCAATAAAGCAATGACTGTAAAGATCAACTCGAATTACAGCTAATTTTAGCATTTGTCAAACACAGGTTATATTTATTTCTATTATCTTTTGAAATGGATCATGTGTTATGAGTGCACATATTTCATTTGGTTTTCTCTTTATTTTTCTCTGTCACGGTATGACTGGAGCCGGATAGAAATGAGGCAAGCGAGGCACAGGTGCAGATGAACATCAGGTTAGATAGGTTTATTTAATACTACAAACAAGAAACTGAAAAGGCACGGGGGCCACTGACTAACTAAGTAACACCACAAGGAGAAAGAGAAACATCCGTAACCAATGTTTGCTTCCATGAAGCCTAAACACCCAGTGACTAACATATATACCCATAGTGAACCAATAGGTGAGAAGAGAGTGATTGGGGTTGACCATGCACAGCTGTGTGCCATGATTGATTCAAGTCCGAGGCGACCCCTGTTGGTCGCAGGGTGGAGGAGCATTTCCAGTCCCAGTCCGTCGCGCCCTCTGGTGGCCGTGGAGCGTGACTGCGATCGAAAGTCATTTCTGGTCCGGGTCGAGCCGACCTCTGTTGGTCGCCGGGCAGAGGGGAGTTGCCAGTCCCAATCCGTGGCGCCCTCTGGTGGTCGCGGAGCGGGACTGTGACAATGACCACATTTAATTTAGCAACCTTGAATATCAACGGTGCGCGAGACTTTCATAAAAGAGCACATTTATTTGAGTTATTGAAACAAAAACGTATCAATGTCATGTTCGTACAAGAAACGCAGAGTGACCAGAGGAATGTGGATGATTGGGTTCGGGAATGGGAGGGGAAAACCTTTCTCAGCCACAAGACCTCTGTTAGTGGAGGGGTTAGGTTACTCTTCTCTGGAAACTTTGTTCCTCTATCCTTTTCTGCTGAGAATATAATAGAAGGCAGACTTTTAAAAGTGCGGGCCGTTTTTGAACATTATGTGCTTGTGTTTATCACTGTTTATGCACCTTCAACTGGGGTTGATCGAATGTTTTTTTTAGATCAACTGTGCGACGCATTACAATGTTGTAGCAAAGATGATTATCTGTTTCTGTCAGGAGACTTTAATTGCACAGAGAGTAATGCTGACAGGAATCACCCTGAGCCACATAATGCTTCTAGAAAGAAACTTATTGAGTTGATCAATATGTTTGAATTACTGGACGTTTGGAGGAATTTTAATGATCATAGACAGTTTTTTGTTCCTAGCAAGGCTGGACAAGATTTATAGTTTTAAGCATCATATAAATGTTTTTCGGAGTCGTAATATTTGCCCTGTTATTTTGTCTGATCATAGTATGGTGCACTATACAATTGGTTTAAGTTATGTTAAGCCTCAGAGTGCATATTGGCATTTTAACACATCTCTACTGAGTGATGCACATTATAAAGAAGTTCTTATTTTTTTCTGGACTAATTTTAGAGAAACTAAATCTTCTTTTGACTCTTTGCAGCTTTGGTGGGATGTTGGTAAGTTTCATGTCCAACAGCTGTGTAAGCAATATACCTTCAGGTTCAGTAATGATGTAATTAGATCTATGGACAGACTTGAACTGGACATACTAAGACTTCAGGGTTTGGCTGATTCAACTGGAGACCCTGCGCATACTGAGGTGCGATCCCGTTATCAGAATGTAGCTCAGATGGATGCGCCATCCAAATTCTTCTTTGGTTTAGAGCGTAAGGATGGGCAGACGCAAATACATGCATGCTCTTTTTAATGAATCTGGGGTCTTTCGTTGGACCCAGCTGAAATTCGCAAAACTGCTGTCAATTTTTACGCAAATCTTTATACAAGTGACTGCAATAAAGGACCGATCCAGGAGAGTATGTTCTTTGAAGATCTTCCTAATATTCCGGAAGAGTCTGTCAGTGGTCTTGAGGGTCCCTTGACTTTAGATGAATTGACTGCTGCACTGCAGGGTATGGAATGTGGAAAAGCGCCTGGCCTTGACGGGCTGCCTGTGGAGTTTTTTAGGTGCTTCTGGGATGTGTTTGGGGTAGATCTATTAGAGGTATTGAACGATAGTATTGATAAAGGTCAACTTCCTAGGAGTTGTAAAAGAGCAGTTTTGACTTTGCTTCCCAAAAAAGGTAATCTACATGATATTCAGAATTGGAGGCCGGTTGCACTTTTATGTTGTGACTACAAATTGCTTTCAAAGAGCCTTGCAACCAGATTAAGGAAGGTAATTGGGCATGTAGTCCATTCTGATCAGGCTTACTGTATACCAGGTAGATGTATTTTTGATAACATCACACTCGTTTGGGACTTTTTGGAATTGTCTAAGTCATTGAATTTGGATGCTGGTTTGATTTCTTTGGACCAAGAAAAGGCCTTTGATAGGGTTGACCATGAGTATTTATGGAAGACTCTTGCAGCTTTTGGTTTTGGTCCGTCGTTTATTCCCAAAATTAAGCTATTGTACTGTGATGCTGAAGGTATATTGAAAATTAATGATGGTTTATGCTCTCCGTTCAAGGTACTCAGGGGTGTGACGCAGGGCTGTGCTCTGTCAGGGATGTTATATTCTTTGGCGATTGAGCCGCTTTTATGTGAATTGAGACGCGTGATTTCTGGTTTTAATGTACCACTGTCTCGCTCTAAATTACTGTTATCTGCCTATGCCGATGATGTGGTGGTCATTGTGCAAAAACAGGTTGATGACCATCTGATCAGAATTGTTGCGGAGTTTGGGAAGATCTCCTCAGCAAAAGTTAATTGGAACAAGAGCGAAGCCCTGTTGATTGGGAACTGTGATAGGAGGCAGAGACTCGTCTTCCCTCAAGGGTTGAATTTGGTCAAACAAGGGTTTAAATTCCTTTGGGTATTTTTAGGAGATAAGCAAGTGCAGATTGGGAAGGTGTTACTGAAAAAGTCAAAGGGCGCCTTAATAGGTGGTCCTGGCTTTTGCCACAAATGTCCTATAGATGGCGCATACTAGTAGCCAATAATTTGGTGGCGTCAGCTCTATGGCATCGTCTGATGTGTGCTGATCCTCCAACAGGCTTGCTTTCAAGTATCCAATCTTTACTTGTATATTTTTTTGTGATAAGCTACATTGGGTGCCCCAAAGTGTCTTGTTTCTGCCTAAAGAAGAAGGTGGGCAAGGCTTAGTGCACCTGACGAGCTGCTTTTCGCCTCCAGTTTTTAAACAGACTGCTCTATGGACCCAGTGACTTAGTGTGGAGGCCTCTTGCTTACACTCTGTTGAGAACGCTAAGAGGCCTGGATTTGGATTTTGCCTTGTTTTTCATGAACCCAAAGGTGTCATTCCAGCGCCTTCCTTGCTTTTATTGTGGACTCTTCAAAGTGCTTTCTTTGTTCAAGATACAGAAGGACGTTTCCTCTTCTCTCTCACGGCTTCTGGAAGAGCCTTTAATTAGAGGGGCTCGTCTGGATGTTGGATGACATTTTCTTTGGACACTATCTTCATCGCTAGAGGCATTACAACCTTGAGGACTCTTGTGACTGTGGCTGGTCTAACCCTGCGTAACACAGCAAACCTGTCGACTGTTTTGGGAATACGGTCTTTGCGCTTTGTTGCATGATTGTCGAACAAGTTAACGCAATTTTTAACAAGAGAAGAATTTGCTATGTTACAATTTTTTCACAGTGACACTATGATTTCTGATGGCGAAGAGCCTTTCCCGGTACTGACTCTCAAGTCTGATTATGATGATTGTGTGGGAATTCTTTTGGAAGAAGCTGAATTCAGTCTGTGTTCTCTCTCCCTTTCTGTCTCTCTCTCTCTCCCTATCTCTCTGTCTCTCTCTCTGTCTCTCTCTCTTACTGTCTCTCTCTATCTCTCCCTTTCTGTCTCTCTCTCTCACTCTCTCTCTCTCTCTCTCTTTGTCTCTCTCTCTCTCTTTGTCTCTCTCTCTCTCTGTTTCTCTATCTCTCTCTCTGTCTCTGTCTCTCTCTATGTCTCTCTCTCACAGAATGCCCTCTCTTTTCTGAATTTGAAAATGAATTGAATACTACTTTGTTGAATACTACTTTACACATTTATGGGAGTGCAAAGATGGGTGGTGAGTGTTGTCTTATGTAGTCAGTTCAGAAAATTATAGGAACATTATCACCTGAGGGAGCAGTGATGGAGAACTGTGTTGAATTTCCTGTTATATAGAAGGTCAAGTTCCTCACAGAGGAGTCCACTATAAAGGAGAACACTTCAGCTCTCCCCGGGTTCCTTACTGTCTGAAATATCGTAACCTGTGGAAATAAAGGAAAGGGACACCATGAACAGAAATCTGGTTAATAATACTTTATAGTACTTTACAGCCTTGAATTAATAAATAATAACTTAGTAGGACTGTAGTAAAATATAGAACATAGAGTACCCGCAGTTGTTCTTAATTTTAGTTTTCCACTTTCATGTACACTTTCATGTACAGTTAAGACTGATTCATGTAAATAACATCTGTTTTGATTGGCACCTCATTCCAAACACAGTCCAGGCTGGAACAGTTTTTATAACTCTGCCAGGGATGGGCGGGGCTAAACTGATTCAGGCTGAATAATACATGTACATATACAGTCTAGGTCCACCTATTTTGACCTAGTGCTCCCTGAAGTGGAGTGACTATCACGTTTCCCTTCTTCCAAACATTGCAAGCAGATGCACACACAGACTTCCATGCTTAGGCCTTTTAAATTTTTTCCAAAACAGCGCACCACCGGGGCGCCCTCCTACAGCGCACCACCGGGGTGCCCAGGAAACACCCAAAGGCAGAGGAGGGGGAGGCGCAGGCAAAGGGCAGCATCCCACGAGTCCCACCTGGCCATCTCCCTGAGGGTTACATACTGGTCAGCACTCCACGTGGCCAGGGCAGTCCGGATGGGTCTCCTGGGACACTCCCCTTTGAGAGGCCCAACCCGTGTTCCTAGAGCCCCTACCAGGGAGCCCCTCTCTGTCCTCGGGGCAGAGCCTCCCACCGGGAGCCCCTCTTTGTCTCCCAGGCAGAGCCCCCTACAGGGAGCCACTCACCGTCCTCGGGTGTGGAGCCCCCTACCGGGAGCCCCTCACAGCAGCAGCCCCTCTGCAGCTAACAGCCCCTCTAAAAGCCCCTCTGTGGGTAACGGCCCCTCTACTGGGCTGAGCTGCTGGGCTATTATGGGCCTTAAGGGCTCTACTAATGCGCCTAGTGGCACCTCTAAAGGCTCGGGGCAGCCTGCTTTCGCCCCAACTCTAGCCCCAGGTACACTACACCTTGGAGATGGCTGGTATCTCTGCAGCCATCTCCAAGGTGCTGGCACGGGTCTCCGGAGAGTGGCCATGGCACTCATGAGTGTGGTCTCGGCGCTCGTGAGCGCGGTTTTGGCACTGGTGAGTTTCTGTGCTAGTGAGCATGGTCTGGGCATGGCAAACGTGGTCTCGGGGCTAGAGAGCGTGGTCTCGGCACTAGCGAGCATGGTCTCGCTCTCTCACTCCCACTCTTGACATCTCTCAGCAGCTGCGAGACCCTCTCGCTCTGTGGCAGCTGCGGTCACCTCTCAAACTGCTGCTGCTGCGGCAACCTCTCAATCTGCTGCTGCTGCGGCAACCTCTCACTCTAGGGCCCTCGGAGCCCACGGGAGATGATTTGTGTGACTGTTTGGTTTGAATGTCTGATGTAATGAATGCCAGGTTAATATGTTATACTGTATGAGTGCAGCGTTTTTATCAGTGAATTTCTGCATCTTGTTTACCAGGTTGGAGACAGAGGTGTCGTTAATGACGCTGGTGGCATTTGCTAGCAGTCCTTTGGGGACCTCGATGGCCTGCCCGCCTGAGGCAATGGCTAAATCCTCGTACAGCTGGTTCACTGGGTTCGAGAGGCCGCGTGTCGTGCTGATCAGAGGATTGGTCAGCAGAAAGTACACCTGTGTGAAAAATAAATATCCATCAACCACAACATCGCTGATCCCTCTTCTGTCAATCATATATTGACAATACCCCTAAACTGACCAAAATATTCTCATTTCCTTCTTCCATCAAACAAAATATCATCACTTCCTCCTCCGTCAATTAAAATATCAGTGATCCCTCTTCCATTAATCAAAATATGATTGATTCCCCCCCCCCTCAATCAAGCAAAATATTATCAACCCACCCATCACCCAAAACATTGCCACCCCATCTGGGAAGACGAAGCTGAGCTCAGAATCTGGCCGCCCTGTGAACTAAACCAGCGCTGCTGGACAGTCCGGCCTGACACTGCAGTCTCAGTTTGGGAACTAAAAGAAATGCTGTTCCCATCATCCGCTGTGTGTGAAGGCTGTGAGATGTTGATTGAATACGTGCCGTGGACTTTGTGCTCTCAATCAGTGCCAGAACTGTGCTCTTCATGGCAGCGTCTTTTGCCTCTGCATCGGTGAAGAGAAAAATCTCAGACGCGGCGGGCGCCGCAGCGAGGGCCAGCTGTGGGACAGAGACAGACAGACATTCACACTCAAAACTGATCTGGATCCTCTTCATTATTGAAGCTATAAACAGGTCTAGCAAAGCCTCTGGTTAGAGAAATGTAGAAGATACTGGTGAGATATAGACCCTTTAAAATAACGCTCAGCTTCACTAAAACTTCCACTCCTTCCTGTCGTAATAAACTGTATCATACCCAAAGTCCAGAGAGACTCATTTCGGGGTTGTCTCCTCCTCCGCCTGCAGTCAGAGCATTGATTTTAGCTTTAAAGTCATTAGGGTCTGTTGTTTTTGTTACTGGTCCATAACCTGTAAATGAATCAGGACAGTTATGAAGATGGACTTTTCTCTGCAATTCATGAAACATCAGAACTCATTAAAAATTAGAACAGCTAAATGTATCAATATTATCATCAATATTACTAAATATACTAAATAAAATGAACTCTAATACCATTCTACAGTAAATAGAGATTTACAGTAAATATGTTTGACTCAATCAGTCTTTCATTAAATTAAATCAGGAGCTACTGATGGAGTTTCACAATCCAAACAACGGCTGGAGGAACTGAGAAGGAATCTGGAACCGAACCTGTGTTCACCTCACCAGCTCACACAATATTAACTACTTTTACACACACAAGAAATCCTGATACTTTTACTGTTTTCTGGTTTGTTTGTATTTATCCTAATGTTCACTTTACTGGCAGAAAGACACTTTATCACACGCTGAGACTGCACATTTATTACTGATTCTAAAGAAGCCCCCCAGCCCACCCGGGTCGTTGAAGGGGACCAGGATGTAGGCCGAAGGTTCGTCCACTGTGCCCCGCCTGCTGTCGATGATGAAGGAAGTGACACGTTTCACCACAGCAATGTCCTCCGCCATGCTGATGGTGGTGTCCACCACAAAACACAGGACCGAGGACGACTGGAAGATTCCCATCAGCCTGGAGATGAGAAGGAGAAGGTCATAAACAGGCAGTGAGAGTTCACTCCGAACCAGCAGGACCCTGCATCGTCCTTCAAACCTCTCACTTTAAATAAGGGAGGTGATTAATTTAAACTACCTTTTTCAGCCAGGGACCCCTCCCAGCATTAATCTCCATGGACCCCTACCCTCCACATTTCTAAATGTTATAAATGTAGATATTTATTACTTGTCTGTGGGGTTCTCTAGTTAGGATTAAATTATATTTTCTTACTGTAATAAGTGTATTTTTTCAGAGGTGGTTTAAGAGGAGCCTGGCTGGTTCCTGTTCTTTCCATAGTAACAAAAATGTCTGAGAAGTTTTCTAATTTTTGATTAGCTAATTATCAAATTTTCTAATATTTCAAAATTTTCCTGATAGAATTTTCTTTACTTTTTGACAGTACAGTAAACTCCTGCAATTCGCATTTTGTGATGTGGTAATGAAAAATGCCTATTTTATAGTGTAAACCCTAAAAATGCCCTCAAATACGCTCCCAATACACTTTAATTTCATTTTAAACTTGTCGTGTCCAGTCCGTCTTGGTAACATCCCCAGCGGGCTCCATTGCCCGAGCACTAGGTAACCTTAGGTCTTGTCGCATCTGGATGATGTCATGTGATGTGGTCCGTGTGGTCGTCCAGTGCCTAGGCCACCCAGGTGAGAGCACTGAGGCTTGTTAGCTCATTAGCAGGGTTACTAGGTACCTGATGACAAGTCCACCTGTCTTGTGTGAAGTTTAAGTGTGTTTCATTGAGTTCTCTATCGTCCGTGTCGTGTGATTGGTTGTGCGCGTCTCTCCCTGGAGTATAAAGCTCAGCCAATCCAGAGAAATAGTTGTGCGGTCACCTAGCTCTCTACCTCGCTGCTGTTTGGGTTTGTCTTCTTGCTACCTTGTATTGAAAACTGTATCTAATGCCTGTGCTCCTAGAGAGGAAATTCGGACTAGTGTCACAACTGCTCCTGTTATCACCAACCCTCATGCTCCCGGTGCCAGGGGGAGAGCGAACGTGTACCAGAAGAACCTACACGAAATGAGGGGCCCTTTGGCGCATACAGGAGTCAGTTAAAGTTCGCCTTCTCTCTGTGTCTCCCCCTTGTCTTTGCAGGAGTGACTGGTGAGCAGTGTGGTGTGGATCTACTTGACAGGCCACTGTGTGAGTGTATCTCTAAACCTCATCTAGTGCCTCGGATGTGCAGCTGAGCACATCCCCCCTCTCGTGAAGCTGAGTCCCGTCTGGAGTGAAGGTTCTGCTGGATCGGTCCCTTTGTTTGTTCCTTGAGAAGCTTGTTTTCGTTTGGAGCTCTGTGAAGCTCAGTCAAGTACTTGTGTTCATTAAAACTCCATTCGCAATTTAAGGTGTCACGCGCAGTTGTGTCCACCTTGTACACCCAACATGACAGATGACCGCACTGAATACATGGACGCAGCTGGACTTTGTAACACGATTCAAGGCAGTGTTTGATTTCCCTGACCAAGGGAAGACTAGCAGTACTCGCCTCCTACAGTCACATCAGAGGAGTAGCACGGCAGCAGAATACCCCATCAGTTTCTGGATTTTAGCCGTGGCTGGAATGAGCCAGCTCTCCTCGCCATATACTGTAGAGGCTTAAGCACTGAGTTACAGCTAAAGCTAGCATACAGAGATGAGGGGATGTCCTTGGACAAACTCATCTCCCTTTTCATCAAGCTGGACCAGCACTGGTGGGAGAAAACCCTTGTCATCAGCACCAAAGCAACACAAACAAGAGTTGAGATCCCAAAGTCAATGCCCCAGTGCAAGAAAAAAGGCGCTTCAGAGCCCATGCATCTGGGCATGATGAATCTGACCCTGCAGGAAAAGAGGCGCAGACTCCTTGGGGGACTTTGTTTGTACTGTGGAGGCAGTGGGCACCTGGTGGCATCGTGCCCCCTCCTTAAACCCAAGGTCTTGTACACTCCACGTCTTCTCGCACTGACACCAGCACCTGTACCACAGTTTGTGTATGAAGGTTACTGTGATCTTCGTACTGTGAGAAGCATTGTAAGCCCTTGTACCTTAGAACTACTACTATTGAGAGTCCCTTAGCAAACACGTCTGTGAGTATCCGCACGGAGTATCAGGACCATAGTGAGGTCTTTAGCTTATCTAAAGCTGCCTGCCTCCCTCCACACCGACCATGGGGCTGCATGATTGATCTCCTGATGGGTGCTACTCCACCTAGGTCCCGTGTCTATCCACTTTCCAAGGCTGAGACCAAGGCAATGGAGGACTACAGGGCCGAAGCGCTCTGGCAGGTGTACATTCACCAGTCTCATTCACCCGCACCGGCCGGGTTCTTCACCCACATCGGCCGGGTCTTTGGCCATGTATTGACTATCGTGGGCTCAATGCCATGTTTATCATGGACTTTGATGCCTCCGAGGTCGGGCTAGGTGCAGTGCTGTCACAATACCACGGCATGCCTAAAAAACTCCATCCGTGCACCTTCTTGACCAGTGCAGAGCGAAACTATGACATCGCTAACCGCGAATGGCTGGTGGTCAAAGCGATGTTAGAACACCCCTTCTTGATGTTCACTGACCACCGAAACCTGGAACATATCCAACAAACAAAAAAGGTTGTGCCCTCGACAAGCTTGATGGGCCCTGTTCTTTAGTAGAATTGACTTTGTGATCACCTATCATCTGGGCTCCCGGAACGGAACGTTTTCCCACGCTGGAGCAACCCAAGGTGATCAAAACTATTGTCCCCTCAGTGCTTCCTAGCCCCAATTTTGTGGGACCAAGATGCAGAAATTGCATGTGCCAATGCGCAAAAACCAGTACCTCAGGCTTGTCCAGTCGTATTCGTACCAGAAGCGCTGAGGAAGTTGGTAATCAAGTGGGCCCATACCACTCCTGCCACAGAGCTTGCAGGAATCCATCGAACTGTGGAGGTACTCACTCACAAGTATTGGTGGCCTTCATTACAGACAGATGTGGAGAGGGCTGTAAAGTCCTGTTCCGTTTGCGCCATGTCGAAGGTTCCCCGTCAGTTGCCTGTCAGGAAATTAATGCCCCTTCCAGTGCCACAGAGGCTGTGCTCACACATTGCAGTGGACTTTGTTATGGACCCCTCAGCTTCCCAAGGGTACATGCTTGTCGTGGTGGACCAATTTTCGAAGGGGGTTCAGTTCAACCCTTTTAGTTCCTTTCCCACCACCCGTGAGGTAGCCGAGGCCCTCTTTCGAGCTGTGTTCTTGCCCTATGGCATCCTGGAGGACATCATTTCCAACTGAGGTCCCCAGTTTATCTCGAGTTTGGTCAGCATTTTTCAAGAAACTGGGAACAACTGACAGTCTGAACTCAGGCTATCACCCAGAGTCCAATGGTCAGGCTGAACGGTTGGTTCAGGAGTCGGTTTGGTTTGTCCATCAGGGTTGTGGGGTGATTCAAGCATCAAGCGGATCGGCGACGGAGAGAAGCATCCGTGTTCCGGACAGGGGATCTGGTCTGGCTCTCTAACTGAGATTTAAAGTTAAATGTGCCCTCATGTAAGCTGGCACCTCTGGACTATAACCCTCCCAGTCCACTAAGTACTGGAGGGCGCCCTGCCATCTCCGAGAGTCCAAAAACTGTTCCACCCTGCAGTGATCGAGGTCGAGGGGGCTCCTGCTTACAGGATGAAACAGCTCCTGGACCCTCAGAGATGGCAGGGCGTCCTCTAGTACTTAGTGGACTGGGAGGGTTATGGTCCTGAGGAGAGGAGTGGGGTTCTACCCAAGAATTGGTAACAGAGTTTGATCGCAACCGGCCGGAACTCATCCCCCTCGGCGTTTGAGGTTAGTGGGACAGCCCGGTAGTTGGGCTGTCCCTGTGTGGCTCCGAGGGAGGTCAGAAGTTCCCATTGCACCTTTTTGGGAGCCGGTTCTGGGGGGGTACTGTCATGTCCATTCCATCTTGGTCAAGCCCCAACAGTCTCCATCACCTGAGTACTAGGTAAACTTTTGTTGCGTCTGGATGATGTCATGTGTTGTGGTGCATGTGGTTGTCCTAGGCAACCCAGGTGAGAGCACTGAGCTCGTTAGCTCATTAGTGGGGTTGCTACGTACCTGACAACAAGTCCACCTGTCCTGTCTAAGTGTGTCTCATTGAGTTCTTTGTTGTCCGTGTCATGTGATTACATAGTAATGTGTTTCCTTTAAATTATATTCTAAATACAAATTACATTTGATTTATCCATGGTCCAATGATGGCTGCTATTGTCGCTGAACAGTAACAGCTAGGTGTTTAGATGAGCTGGTCAGTTTTGAACTGAATACTTGATCTTGGGCCAGGATGGATTTGGATATTTTGTTGGACTCTGGTCAGCTTTGAATGCAGAACACGATGCTGTGAGTTCGGACAGAATATTCCTGCACTGTTTGTGGGTTGGACCAAATGTTTTAGGCCTCTGTAAAGTGATAATGAACCCTAATGTCTGATAATCTTTAAAGCCTAACTGTGGTAATTTCTCTAATTCCTGTAAGACCTGAGGAACTCAAGGTCCCCTGCCACATCTCTGATGTTCTGCAGGAGGTCCCTGGTGGCTGCCGTGGCCACATCTGCTGCCACTGTGTGGAGGCTGCCATGGGATTCCGTGAGGCCATCCTTGTTGATGCCGCCTGTGGGCTCCACACGACTAGTCCGGTCAAAGGTTCCTCCATGACTGCACTTCCCTGTAGATTTCAGTTCAGTCAGAAGAGCATTTGCATTAGGCAACAACTTAAACCTAACCGAAAATCTCACTGGTAATATTCATAATTTTGAGGTTCTATGTAATTTTCTGTTAAGTATTAATTTTTCTAATATCTGTATTAATGGGAACAAAAAGAGATGCCTTAAGGAAAGAATACTGCAGTACCAGTGGGTTTCTTGGAGCTGGTCAGGCTGAAATATCCAGAGGTCAGTTTCTTCTGGCTGAGGATTGTATCCAGAATGTTGTTGGTACAGTTGTCATCACAGCTGCTGCAGGTTGGGGTTTTCACATCTGAGCCAAACACAATATGTTTAATTCATGTTCGTTCACATCTGAGAAACATTTATAGGTGTTTCTGAGAATAAGAGTACTAGCACAGAGGTCATTTCTGCCACACTGTTGTCTGTGCCAGCAGATAGTGAAGTGTGGTGGAGATGCCTGTGATGGAGATGACGTGTGGAGACCCTGATGACCCTAGATGAATTACAGTGACATGTCTTTAACATCAACTGGGCAGTGGTGGATATGATTGTGGTGGAGATGATTTTGCGAAAAACTGGTAGGTAGCTCAACATATTAGCTTTAATTTAACAACATATGACGCCAAGTACACCATTTACATTACTCTGTGTCACATCCGTGCCGCCTCTACCATGCCCTCAGCGGTCTGAGTCGCCGGTCTACTGATCTGAGGTTTCCCTGACGCGACCCGTCTCTAGGTTTGTTTTGGTTTGGTGCATCTTGTGTCTGCCCCTGTGTTCTCCCTAATGATGACCTGCCTCAGTTTCTGCCTCCTTGTGTTTCCAGATGTCTCGGCTTATTGTTAACACTGTGATTAATGTTTGTTCTGTGTGATTGGTCTGTGTATCTGTGTCTTTGCTTTAAAACCTCCAGCCGATCCAGTAGTTCGATTCTCCCTCATACATCTCCCTCAAGACCCATCTGTTCTGTTCACCTACTGGCTCTCTGAACTGAGTAGGCTCTGCTTCCACCTTCAAGGAGTAGCATAAGAGCTGCCCTCTCGGTTCTTGTCTAGTAGGCTTTGATATTGCACTCTCTGTCTCTCCTGTATTTCCATTGTTAACCAGCGAGGCGGAACCACTCCCTGGCTGGACGTTTCCCCATTGCTACTGAATGACGCGGAGCTTCTGTTACCCCTGGGTTCCTTGTGTCTCTGAGAACAGAGTAAAAGCGAGTTTCAGGTCCAATTCACTTCAGGAGTGATGTCTTCACGACCCTCACTGACCGAGACCCTTATCCTGTGTCTTCAGTGAAGAGGGCAGATTCTGCATTTCTGTTAAAGGACTTTCCTAGCTCTCAGTTAAAACGCTGCTTGTTTCTCAAAGACTGTTTGAACCTTTGTTTGAATTAAAACCCGGTTGTGTTCTGCACTGCATTTGTGTCCTCTTTCCCCGAGCTGCAGAACATGACACTCTGACTGCACATGAAAATGTGCATCTGTATCAGACATGTACTGCTCTGTCACTGTATTATAATCATAATAGCTATATAATACCACCCCTGTGCTCGCCTATTTATTTAGTTTATCTCAGATGCTCTTGTACCTGCAAGGTTGTCGAGGGGCAGGCTGGGGTTGATAAGATTTGGGTATGGAGATCTGTTACCCATTTCAATCCAGTTACTGTGACTGTAGAAATCCTGCAAAATTAGCATAAAGCACACATATCTCAGAAAAAAACATCATAAATTAATGTGCTCTGACTGGACAATCACAATGGAGCTGCGTTCCCATGGAGCAGCCAGTCACAATAAAACTGTGCCCAGAGGAAACAACCAATCACAGTGGAGGCAGCAGGCCATTTGGAACCATGGCCCAGAGGTGGCTGTCAAAACTTTAATTGAACACTTTTAAACACTTTTTTAAGAATTATATTTTAACAGCATAATTAAAAGCAGAACAGCAACAGTCACAACAATGACCATAATAATAATGATAATAATTATAATAATATTGCTTTTTTGTAACCTAAAATAAAACAAAAGAAATCCTTTCTTTTTTTCTACTGTATGTCACATGGCATTTTTTGTCATTAAAAGATTTTTCAGATTTTTGTTGTTATAAATCAGTCCTGGTTCCCGAATAAAGATGAATTAAGGTCCTTTTCCTCCAGCCGTTACCTGTAAGGTGTGCAGGGTCTCGCCCAGCCGCTGCCTCGCAGTCTCATAGTTCTTCAGCCGGAGGCTGTCCTTTACCACGGAGACGCCCTGAGCAATGAGGCTCCGCCCCCGCTCGAAACTCTCATCGTCAAAGTGGTACTCGGCATCGAAGACGTGTCTGCCGTCCACCCAGGCGTTCCTGGCGATGACGATAGCGAGGGTGTACCTCAGAGTCCAGGCAGAGGAAGGAGAGAGGCAGGCCTTCACCAGAGACTCTACAGTCAGGGGGTCCGGCTGTAGGAACAGGGGACTGTTTTACCAGACACTCCAGACCATCCAGACCATCCAGACCTTTCAGACCTTTTAGACCTTTCAGACCTTTCAGACCTTTCAGAAACTTCCAAACCTTCCAGATCTTTCAGATCTTTCAGAATTTCCAGACTTCCCAGACCTGTCAGATTATTTGCTTTATCACTGAATTGTTTTACATTTCTGGATAAATTACATGCATGTGATCGCTTTCCTCTCTCTTTTCTATCTCTTTCTCCCCTTTTGTCTTCCTTTATAAATTCCCCTCACTCTCTTCCCCCCTTTCTCTCTTTATCATAAGTTCCCTTTCTCTCTCTCTCTCTCAGCTTCTCTCCACCTTTCTTTCTCTCCCTCTGTCTTTTCTCCCTTTCACTCTCTCTGCCCCCTCTCTTTCACTTTCCTCTATTCCCTTCTTCCTCCCCCCTTCATTTATTTCTCTCTTTATGTTTATCTCTCTTTTAATCCACTTCAAAGTGAGTTCAGGTGAGTTTAGATATTGTTCACCTACATTCCACCATTCAGGAAAATTCTGTTGTCTAGACACAGTGGGATGGGGGTGGGGGGGTTGTGTGTGTGTGTGTGGGTGTGTGTGTGTGTTTGTAAAAGATAAGATAACCCTGTATTTGTCCCACAATTGTGAAATTTCCTGCAGGACTGGCCCGGCCAGTGCTGATAGTGTGTTTCTTGGTTTCTGTGTTTATTGTTCAGATACAGGTACAATGAAAAGCAATAGCATCTGACCAGAAGTGCAAATAGTAGAAAACTGCAATTAATATAAATGTGGTAATGTAGACATATACAACTTTTTAAAATATACAAAAAATGTAAAGCAATACAAGCATACACACAAGATTAAAAAAAAAAAAAAAAAAAAATAAAAAAAAAACCAAGTCCATACAGTCCCATGTACCGTGAATCTGAATCCACTTCTGAACATTTAAAAAAGGCACCGGTAAAATCCCTGAAGTAATGGAA
>JBBJLS010071811.1:0-10827 GCA_037577275.1 Bryconaethiops microstoma
GGAATTTCGTGCTGTTCACACTGTGTGCTGTGGTGTGTTCTAGTATGACAGAATGGTCACTTTCACTTTCACTTTCCTCGCGTGCAAGACCGGTGGAGTCTGCTGCTGCGTGTTGGCACTGGTGCTGGGCAATGTCGTGCTAAATGTCCCGGCTGCCCGCAGAGATAGCACACCCTTGGCTGCCGGGAGTGCGCTGCTTGCGGAGATACTCCTTCCGCAGGACCGACTTTGCGGGAACGACTTTGCCTTGGCAGCTAAGATGCTATCTGTTAGCGCTGCCATCAGGGAGGGCGGGGCTGTCAGCCGCATGTGCTGCTGCAGTCATTCTGGTGACAGTGCACAGAGAAAGCTGTGCAGCGCCAGCTCCTCTCGTGCTGACGGTGTGAATCACGGGTAGGTTCGGCGTGTGCTGTTCTGCAGATCTCCCGCGAGCGCGTCCCACGTATGCAATGGAAACACTTTTTCGTTATTGTTGTAACACACTTTTCAGAATCATAGACAAACAATGTAAGCAGTCCAATAACAATATTATGGCCTTAAGGGGACCATCAACCAGAACATAATCCCAAAAGTTCTTAGTCTAGCACGTTACTGTCACAATCCATGTCCAGATAGACAATTACAGGCACAGGCGCAGACTTCCATGTTAGTAGATTTATTATGAGCAGAACGAGAACAGAACAGAAAAAGGCTTGAGGACCAGACACGAAAACAGAAACTAAAGAATTGGGGAGGACTCAGACTGGGGTAAGGTGAGGGACGACAGATACATAAAGGCATAATCAACTTAAATACTTGAGTGACAGAACTGAGGATCAATGACAAGACAGACAATAATTAACGCCTAATCTCTGTCCAGCTGGAAGTCATTTTCTCACAGATGAACAAAGATTAGGTCACACCCACAAAGGATAAACTAAGAAGTCCAAGGATGGCACCTAGTGGCCATAGACTGGAATCGTGACAGTACCCCCCTCCCAATGCTGCCACTCTGGGGCACCTAAATGGGTCCCCCAACCCACACAGTGGTGGCAGGGGGAGGACGCCACCCCTTCCAAGGCAGCGGCAGGAGAGGCGGTGATGGTAGGAACCCCCATGCAGGAACAGAGGCTGGGGTGGGAGCCAAAGGTGCAGGAACAGAGGGTTAGGGTGCGGGAACCAGTGCAGGAGCTTGAGAGGCCGGTGCGGGAACTGGAGCAGGAGCTTGAGAGGCTGGTGCAGGAACGGGTGCAGGAGCTTGAGAGGCCGGTGCGGGAACTGGTGCAGGAGCTTGGGAGGCCAGTGCAGGAACCGGTGCAGGGGCTGCAGCTTGGGAGGCCGGTGCGGGAACCGGTGCTGAAGCCTCTGAGGGAGAGCTGCAGGCTGGATCCATGGGGGGAAAGCTGCAGGCTGGATCCACGGGGGTAAAAGCAGCAGGCTGGAGGCATGGGGGGAAAGCTGCAGGCTGGATCCACAGGGAGAAAGCTGCAGGCTGGAGCCACGGGGGAAAGCTGTATACTGGAGCCACAGGGGGAAAGCGGCAGGCTGGAGTCACAGGGGAAAGCGGCAGGCTGGAGCCACCGGGGGAAAGCTGTATACTGGAGCCACAGGGGGAAAGCGGCAGGCTGGAGCCACCGGGGGAAAGCGGCAGGCTGGAGCCACGGAGAAAGCTGAGCTGCTGGCTGGGGCCACGGAGAGAGCTAAGCTGCTGGCTGAGGCCACGGAGAGAGCTGAGCTGCTGAGAACAGAACAGAAACAAACAGAAACTAAAGAATTGAGGATGACACAGCTGAGGGATGACAGATACACAAACTGAGGCATAAATAACTTAAATACTTGAGTGACTAAACTGAGGACTAATGACAAGACAATAATTAACGCCTAATCTCTGTCCAGCTGGAAGTCTTTTTCTCACAGCTGAACAGAAATTAGGTCACACCCACAAAGGATAAACTAAAAAGTCCAAGTTTAGTCCCTAGCGGCCATAGACTGGAATCTTGACAATTACTTTAATCAGATCCTTGCAATGGCTTCCATTTCGGTACATAATTGATTTCAAAGCATTACTCATCGTGTACAAGTCACTCAAAGGTTGGGGCCCTAAATACATCTCTGATATGTTTGATGTATATAATCATTGTAGGTTTCTTACAACCACAGGAGCTGGTTAACTAGTGGAGAAATGATCTCAAAACTAAACCTGGTGAAGTGGTGTTAGTTACTTTGCTTCTGCTTCCTGAACAAACTGCCCATCAATATCAGACCTGCACCAACTGTAGGTTTAAAAAGCTGCTCAAACCTGCACTACTCTCCTTTGCCTTATATTAAATATCAGCATCTCTATTGTGCTTTCACTCTTCTTTTATTGATTTATATATATATTACTTTATTTCTTCAAATATTGTATTCTATTTTAGTCCATTTTATTTTTTTGTCTATTCCCGTAAAGCACATTGAATGACCTTTGTGTATGATAGTGCACTATATTGTTAAACTTGACTTGACTAGTCTGGATAAGCTATACATAATGTTGTGCTTGCCTCATGGGTCCTGGCAATCTCACTGCCATTACCATGTCTCCTGCTTGTCAGATCAACATTGTGTCAGGGCGGAAGAAAAAAGTAACAACTGAAAGCAGTCAAAAAAGCCTCTTAAAAGGTGGAGGACAGGTTAGGAGTAACCCAACCTTGAAACATAAACCTTGTCTGAGCTTGACAAATATTGACAACTCATGGGTCTAATCGGCTACCCTCAGGTTCAGACAAATTTTTGAAGCTCGACATGAGATTGGTTTCCTCTCAAAAGCCTAGAGGATCCTCATGGGCCCTGTTAGGCCTCCTGATGTGTTGGCTTTGTGTCACTGAAAGCATGTCTCCCTCCGGTCGAAGGCTTTCACAGCCCTTCTCTTGACCCAAATCAGTCATGTTTCGTGGTTACAGCGCTGAGTGCTGAGTCCCTAAGCGGTGTCTGCAGGCCCAGTATAAGTATGCTTGATCTCCTATTCAGACTAATGTAATTACCATCACTGCAAAACGAGACAAGTGATGCTGTTTACATTCAAGGGAACACTGGATGCAAATGACAGGATTCAGTTCCATAAAGACTTAGCTGAGAGACTAGAATTTATTTAAAGGCCTTGGGCGAGAGCCAGCTGATGATTGGTAAGGTTAAGAATCATGGCTCGCCCTTAATGGCCCAGCAAGAGTTTTCTTGAGGCACACAATTGTGTGCTGTTTGCCTATAGGGGAGTATGTTTATTTTGTAATCAGATGAGAATGTGTTCTCACTGTTCTTTCTGATCCATTTGTGCAAGGAAAGGTGGGACACACAAGACACTGTAATAGAATAAAGCAGAGCACTTGTGTGAGAAGCTTTGGATTCTCATCTGTCATTATGGGGAAGTTAGTTAAAATTGCTGTGGAAATATGTGAATAATATATAAGTATCAGAAACTTTAATAGCCACATTGACAGCATGATGCCATTGTATATTTTGTTCTATAAATTCAGAATTCCTACAAATATCTTTTAAGGAATTCTGAATTGAGGTCTAAGTGCTTAAGTACAATTTTGGTGTTAGCCAAGGCTCATTTCCAAACCAGCATTATACTATCAGCTGTGCTAAATTGGAACAATTTTCCTTTTTACACAAAACAGTACTTTTTCATTCTTCCAGAAATGAGTTTCAGGTCCTCAAATACAAACTTCACCAAGATGGGGTTGCTCATTATCCATTTACTTTGAAATAGGACATAGGCTATCAGGAAACAACCCTAACCCTGACTTCTCTGTTCTGTGATCAGTTGTAAAGGTTTAACTGTGTAATGCAAGCTCCTGGGCTAATAGTCTGCTAAAGAACACATTCTGAATGGATTCAACTGAGAATAGAAGTGTCAAATTATTGTTTTAAGCAATGAGGCACATGCTCTGAATCTCCCCTGAAGCTCTGCTGCAGGACCTGAAGATGAGCACTGCTCAGTAACCCTTCCTCCCATTCTGCTTCCCCTGATGCTCAGCGCGTGGCGCGCTTTCCTCTGGCATCGTGTGCGAGTAACCAAGCATGACAGGATCTTCAGAACTCCAAACTGAGGTTTTCACTGTGCATGCAATCTAGCATATTAACACGGTCAGACATTTTCAACTTGCCAACACCCCCCCCAGCTTTTTCTCCAACCTGCTGCTGAGGCTGTGTTCATACTGTGCGTGGCTGATCCCCTTCAGAGGGAGCTGAAACGAGGCAGACCCATCAAACAAACCTTATCTCAGGGAATTAACCAGCGAGAGGTCACACTCCCACAAGCGCTGCTTCGGCTACCACTCTGCCTTCTGGAACTTGTGTAACGGTGTGTGGTGGTGAGTTTGCCGGATGGTATGAATGAGAAGGAAGGAGGGGTGTAGTGAGCCATTTGAAACTCCAGAAGATAGCTAAGACTAGATAAATTCACAAACAGTCACTTGTCACATATCTTAGAAATGGTAACTTTGTAGGAGAGGGGAAACTTATTTTTAAACATCTGCAATGTCTCATGTTTAGTGTATTCATGCATTTGAAGCTACAAAAAAATGTAAAAGACTGGAACAAAGTAGCTACAGCCATAAGAAGACATCATATCCCTTAACTTTATAGGAGAAGGGATAAAAAGTGTTCTGCTAATGTATTATAAACCACCATCTCACTTTTCTACTTAAACGCAAAAGAAGATTGTTTTGCTTTAAAAAAAAATAGTATATTTGTGAAATGTGTATGGTTCACCATATCATGCTGCAAAAATGAACTACTTAAACTGATTTAGTTTAATTAACCTATGTTAAGTGAGTTTACTGCTAAGACTAATGTTACATAAAGTTACTCTTAAGTAAACTAGTGTGTAGTTACTGTTAAGTAAACTTATTTTAAATAAAATGACTCTGAAGAAAGGTTGTTACTGTAATTCCCAGTCAATTTAGATTCACCCTCGGACATGGTAACTTGCTGCTACACCCAGAAACAAAGAGGCGAAGCAGTCAACCAAAATGTAAAATGCATATAAAACCAAAGCATGCGCCAAAAGTGGTCTAGGGTGGAAAACAACACAGGGCTATTAAGACGCACCCAAGATGCATATAGCAAACCGTGTGTGCAGTTCTGTTAGAATGGATTATTTGGAGGGAAATTGCGAGCTAGGTTTTCTTGGGACATGATGAATCCTGTTTCTTTGACGGTCCAACCAGACACGGCTTCAATTGCTTTTTCTTTTTTTCTGGCAGACAAATTGGGCTAAATGTCAGTGTCAAAAACAATAATTGCCACTGTGCAAATGGTCTCATTTGCACATGTAAGAGCGTGCTACTGTGGCATTTGCAGGTGACTTTTGACGCAACCTTCACGTTTTTTGTTCTCCTCTGAGTCTTTGTCATGGCAAAAGTCACACTGTGTCATAAATGATCATTATAAAACATATGAATCAAAGTTTCCAGTAAAAAAAAAAACAAAAAAAAAACTCTGTAGTGGGTGTGTCAGAGTCCAATCTTATACATCCAATAGTTTTCCTGTTCAAAAGCAGCTAATTTAGCTATTTGGCTAATTAGTTGATCCAGAGGTTAACCCTTGAAGCTAGTGCCTTTTAATCCATAAAGTCCTAACACATTTCTATTTTAATTACATAATTTGTCTAGGTTGTTGTCACATTTATTTTGCTATATGAAGAACATGGTCTAACAGAGGGCAAAACATGTATATGTGTGTGTGTGTGTGTGTGGTATTGGGACACCTATTACCAACAGAGACTTTAATGAAATTGCATTCAAATACATAAACTTTAATATGGAGTCGGTCCCAACTGTGTCCACAAAATTGGAAGCATGGTGTTGTCCAAAATGTCTTGGTCTGCTGAAGCATTAAGATTGTCCTTCATAGGAAGTGAGGGCCTTATCTCATACACATACACACATTTTATATATATATATAACCAGAAGGTACAGGATTCGATTCCTGGCCCAGATAGCCAAGGGTTCCTTTGTGGACAGGATACATGTTGGGATTGTGCTGGGTACTCCAGTGCCCACCCACAGTCCAACAATGTGCATGTCAGGTGGATTGGAGATGCTAAATTGGCTCTAGGTATGACTGTGTGTGTGAATTTGTGTGTCTGCCTTGTGATGGACTGGCAACCTGTTCAGGTATTTCTCCACTTTTCACCCTGTGACCACCCTGTGACTGCTGGGTCAGCCGCCAGCACACCTAATTAAGTATAAGCACATCAGATAATGGATGAATGCATATATAATAAAAACTACATTCGAGCGAAATGGTGTGTTTAAAATGAAAAGACCACCCGAGGCAATCAGGCAACAATGGCAAGACATAGGAAGAATAACAAAGGGAAAAAAATTGCAAGCAGAAAAACTCATAAAGTCAGGCTAATTAATGGGGTGACCAGGTCAGATCTACTCAGCTGCAGGACAGGGTTAGTTAATCTACTATATTTAATTATTCTGATTTCATATGAATTGACGCTTAATTACAGAGGGCCTATAGCAAAGAACCTATTACTCATTTTACATGAGAAAAAGAGTGAAAGACTACATTCTGTAGGATATGTTCTTACATTCTACATCTTCATTCTAAATTTTAATTAGAATTTCAGATCCATTATTCCATTTAAATGGAATATTGTTAAATCGAATTGTTATATTGAATAATATATTGTTTCACACATTATATACAGCAACTGATCTTCAAATAATGCAAAAATAATTTGGAAATACAAAGAAAATTGGAATTACAATGTTTTGTTCTGGCAGTGACGATAAGTACATGTGTTTTATGATAATTCAGTTTCAGCTTTTGTCTCAGGTGGCAAATTGAATGCACATGTAAGGAGAGAAATTTGAATGTCTAGCAAATTATGAATATTAAAGAAACTCACCAGCAGGTATTTAGTATTCCCAGAGCTTCTTTTCAGCTCTATTTTTTTGCTCTGCAGGTCTGGCACCGATTTAATTACCCTGACAACCTTAAAACCCTTCCTCTTGAATCAGATATGGATATTAATTAAGGCTTGTCAATTTCTGAGGATTATTGTTATTGGGATGTGCCATTGTCCAAAAATGATTGACATATTTTTGACGTTTTTGTGATTGAAATAAGAGGTTGCCATGTCTCTTTGTTCCATTTCCGAAAGGAGAGAAATGATAAAATATATAATAAGGAAAATCCGACTTTTCATTAACTTAATGTT
This sequence comes from Bryconaethiops microstoma, assembly GCA_037577275.1. Taxonomy (NCBI): domain Eukaryota; kingdom Metazoa; phylum Chordata; class Actinopteri; order Characiformes; family Alestidae; genus Bryconaethiops; species Bryconaethiops microstoma. The sequence goes on from JBBJLS010071811.1 coordinate 7,199, forward strand.
ACTTCTTATTGGTTTCAGATATTACACTGGATTTATCTTATTGCTTGAACTTCTGCATAGGCACTCATATAGAAATATTCCTCTATGATTCTTGGCTTAGACATATGGTTAAATTTCTTTGGATTATTTAAACTTTAAAATTGTACTTCAGCCATATTTTTCAGAATGTATTTTTAACTTGCTTTGTGTGTTCTGGAATATGGACATGAGGCTCTACTCATTCGAACATCTCACTTCAATGAGCTCCTGCTATCCACACAGCTGTTTTTGTTGGGGCTTGATGGAACGCAAAGCTGACCTCAGTTTGGATCCGTCAAGACCTTTAGTGGTAAAAGTCCATCTGGGCCGCTTATCATAAACAGGTGCCGAAGCCTAACCCACCTCTCATAGGATGAAAGACATTGAACACCCTCGAGAGGCCACCAGTCTATCACAGGGCAGGGTAAAGTCTAAAAACAAGAAGAAAGAAGAAAGCTGCAGAAGAACCAACTTCTTTCCTTCGGATTTTTTAGTGTATCACTTTATGGAGAGCTGCTTTTATATCTATTTGTGTGAAGAACCTTTTTATGGTTACACATAAAGGTTCTGTACTAAGACAGTGTTTTTATAGAGCTGAACAAAGTATGAACAAAGAACATTTAAGGAACCCAGGCGTATACATTGCTCCAGTATGCGCTCAAATAATGCAAAACTCCAATTAATGGAAGCTTTATTTTTGTCTTCCTAAAGAAAAAATATTTTCCGTAAAACGTTATGCTCCTTCTTCTAGCATCAATTTAGAAACTCTTTGAAACATCTTGGAAACTTTCTTTACTTTGAGGCCAGTTAAGAGCAATCAAGCACAACCTCCTTACCACCCAGAACCTCAATATCAGAGGGTGTTTTTTCTTGTTTACACATGGAAAGGGGTTTTGGAAGTATATATCAGTGGTCAAAGCACCAGTGCACCAGTTAGATGTGTTTCAGTGCATGGAAATATGGCGATTTCGCAATGCAAAAATATCACCTGTGCATTGTGGATATATGATAATGCAAAATGGAGAGTAAGCTTTCTATTAATAATGATATTTTACGGAACTGCGGTGTTTATAGCGTTAAACCAGTACCAGTCCAGTCCAGCACACCCCATTCACCCCCAGCTTCTAGTTTCATTAGTAAATTGTGCCACAACTGAATACATTCATTCATTTTTTTTCATTCATTTTCTATAATCGCTTATCCCTTACTAAGGTCCCGGGTAGCCGGAGCCTATTCCAGGGTCTGCAGGTGCCAGGCAGGGACCCACCCTTTGCGGGACGCACACCCACCATTCACTCACACACTCACACACACAAACCTACGAATCCCCAATTCACCTGACGTACATGTCTTAGGACTATGGGGGAAACCAGAGACCCCTTAGGAAACCCACACCACCATGAGGAGAACATGCAAACTCTGCACATCGAGCTGTGATCCCTGAATCAACCCGAAGAGTTGACTTTATTGTTACACCCCTAACACCAGTATGTATAAATTCCTTAATAGAAGATCAAAAGTCATGCATAGTGCACATCAATCAACTGTGATAACAAATTCAATAAAATGGCCATTATGCACACACACTTGGCCTGTAAGTGCAGTGAGCACTTACCATTTCAGTGCGCAGAGTGACTCCGTTTATCAGAGCAAAGCTGTGCAACGTAAGGGATGAGCTTCAAATGTAGATCCGGCTCAACATCCGCTATGTTATGATACTTTGATGTGGTGCTCTTATAGCCTCGATTTGGATGCATTTCTCACAAAGGTAAGTAAAAGCCAAGGGCTCCAAAAGGGCATCCAGCTTTATGCAAAACACAGATTTAGTTAACTTGCATCGTTTCCTCTTGGAGCTTTATTCCATTGCTTGCTAACACTTGCGGTGCTATCTGTGTCAGGATTAGCATCACTTATACTCCTTATGCTCAACAGTAGTTTTATTAAACTAAACACTACTGATCTCTCTGAAACAGATTGTGCAAATTACAGATGAAAATGACCACACATGTATTTCAAATATTCCATTTTTAATGTATGCAGCATTTTTTTTCTTCAGATTTTCGTTTGGTTTACTACGTCCCAGTGCTTTGTGTACCACCAGAGGTAAATGTACCACAGTTTGAGAGCCACTATCCTAGTACACTTAAAGCTTTTTATCAAAAGATTAAGTAATTTCATGGTATTTCATGGTTTCATGAAAAAAGCACATGTTAAAGCAACTTTTGCCAATCTCAGTGACTTCATGAACCTATGGATCAGTGTTTTCTCCCAGTGCATAACCATGTACAGGTGTTTTGATGTTTTGTGCCACGTTAGGACATCCAACCCAGGGGATCTCTAGTCGCATAGCACCCTTTCAGTGCTTAAGTGTAAATCATTGTAAGCATTTCTGTCACATTACTTCATGATTATTAGTGACTACTGAAACTTTCTTCTGGAGGAGAAATGTGAGATATCAGTCCATCTTGTGCTTCTCTTCTTCATCTCTGGCCACGTGTTCCTGGCTCTTGGAATGTGTACTGCAGACATATGGCCACCATCTGCTCGAGCCTGGCCACGCCGAGGCATGCACGGCAGGCCCCAAGCAAAGGCCTGCGGGTCACTTTAACCCTTCAGAGCCTCCTTCCGACAAGGCAGGATGTACAGGGATAAGCCTGAACCGTACACTCCTCTCATATCCTCTGAAATCCACCACGGCCCCACAGAGAGCAATAGAACTTCCCTTATATTAAAAAGAATTCCATCATATAGACTTGAGGGGGGAATATGAGGACAATGGTAGCATAGGTGGACAAACTGAACTGTGATAAAAGTAAATTCAAGCTTGTTAATAAATGTCACTTTATGCATTAAACTGGGTTTCTCTACGCCACTAAAGAGAACTCTGCTCAAATACGTATGTTCCAATTTTCATATATTTCAGGTACACTAGGCTTTCCTCACACGCCGCTTTTTTGTCCCCTAATGCTGGTTGTTCGTATTCCTCAGTGATTTAGTTATACTGTAAGTGGCAAGTTATACTGATTTAGTTATACTGTAAGTCTCTTTTGTGTAGAGACTCAAATCTGGACCCAGGAGAAAAAACCCCAGAAAGATCCACAGCTGGCACTGGACTCCCATGTCTCACATTCTCTTTTCAAACATCTGAACATATATCATTTTACACCTTTAGCCCAGCCTGCTCCTTTTTTCTCTCTCTCTCCTTTTCTGTGTGTCTTTTTTCTTTCTATCTTTCTCTGTCTGTCTCTCTTCATTTCTGTCTCTCGCTCCCTTTGGCTCTCTCTCTTTCTCTTTCTCTCTCTTTCCATTTCTATCATTTTTCTCCTCATCTCTCTCTTTCAATCTCTGACTTTCTTTCTCTCTCCCTCTTTCACACATATACATTTACTCATTCACAAACACACACACACACACACACACACACACACACTACCATGTTCATATTCCATCTCACTTTTTGCCTGTTGTTTTATCATTCTCTCTCATTTTCTGTCTTTTTTCTCCCTTTCTCTCTTTCACACTTACACATTTTACACATCACACATACACTCTCTCTCTCTCTCTCTCTCTCTCTCTCTCTCTCTCTCTCTCTCTCTCTCTCTCTCTCTCTC
>JBBJLS010071812.1:0-2500 GCA_037577275.1 Bryconaethiops microstoma
AACCAGTGAAGAAACAGGAGCAGATGATTCCAGATGATCAGGCGGTGATCAGTATACTGGTGGTGCTGAATGCTGGTTGGAACTCCTTGTATTGCAGTGAAACATTTGTTCCCATTTCTTTGATTTTATCTTCTCAATATGCCAGAAAAAACATCAACAGAAAAATGTGACGAAATAAGGGGTGGGTCAAGTCTTTTGCACAGTACTGTACAAACTGGGACAACCTTTGGTGCTCAACACATTCTGACAAAATGAGCCATTGATCTACAGGCTAAAGGAAAAAAAAGCAATTCAGACAGCCAAAGCACCTCAAAAAGATACTTACACCTTTAAGGTACTTCATCAGAAGGGCATTTTCTTAGCCTTCAAACCAGGAGATCTCACTTTAGAGACTACAGCTCTGTTGTAAGACGAGAGGACGCATACTTGCAGCAGTACGGTTACAGTTTTGGCCAAAGTGTCACTTTAACTGAAACATTAAACTTACCTCCTTATTACATCATCACCATGTTTTGTCAGAACCAACAAAATGGCACCAAATGATGAACTTACAGTAAATCTGCCCCTCACTGACTGCCAGCCACTTGTCAGCACCTACAAAAACAACTTATAAAGAAGCAGGTCAGGTCAACCTTGTGTAACAGCCTTGAAAAGTCCAGGGATCGTTAAATGTGCAATAAGTATTGCCGGACACAATACAGATACAGCTGCATCTCTTTAAGTGGGCTCCACAAAGTCTACTATTGCTGGGACATGAATCAATTTGACTGTCCTAAAAACTGATGTAAAAATTTACTTTGTTTTTATAATGTTCGCCGCAATCCACACCACTGAACCCCAGTCATGGGTTTTGCAACAAATCAAATGCCAAACTGATGAACGATGGTACAAGAACCCACCACTGCTTTCAGCTCCCACCACTGCTCCAGGACATGCATGACAACAGCAAAACTTGTTCTAGAGTTTTGCAATTGTGACGCATGCAAATTTGTGGTAAAGATCACGGCATAACCAGAGCTCCAGTCATCGTTTGGTTATGCCCCGACTGAAAGGTCGAAACAACCACTTCATCAGCTGAGAAAAATTTCAAACTCAGCATCTACAACGTGGCTAAATCAGCTTACAAACCAGTTTGCAATCTTGTTCACAGATTGCATGACTTCTGAATTTTCAAAAGGTCAGGACTTGTACCAGTGGTGGATGTGTCTCCTCCACTTTTCAAAATCATTCGTTTCAACCACCCCAAACCCCCTATGCTTAACACCACTGAATCTGAGCGCTGCCTATAGCTGGTGGATTTACATTGCAGAATCGCAGTATCATGTTCTTTAATGAGGTGAGACCCCGCCCCTGTTACCTGAACACAGCACTGTAGAGCAGATTTTAGTAGGAGGTATGTTGGGCAAAGTCATTCCCTTTAAATCATCTTTGTCATTGTTTTAAAATTCTAAATGTAAACGTTTTCGCTGAACTAAAATGAATCAAACCTACACGTCTAGGAACTGGGTGACAATTTATGATGTTGGCTTTATAGCTTTCCATCCTTGCGTTAGCTTTATAGCTTTGCATTTAGTTTTTCGTTGCGTGTGTGTGTGTCAAACTCTGTTCCCAGAACATATTATTGCCCATTTGAAATAAATTCATACCCAAATGCTATTTTTTCCTTTACATGACACAGACCTAGCTGAACGTCTGTGAGATATTATTGTGTGCCAACGATGCAAATTTCACAAGTGCAGTAATGGAAACTATACAATTTAACAATTGTAAAAATACAAAAACAATTTTTAACAATAGTATTACAATAGTAAAGGCTATGAAGCAAATTAAATGTCCTTAGTAATAACATGTGTGGCTAGAACACACATTGGGCATTATTCAATTAATACATTGACTACATGCAGACCTGTTCTTGTAATTCGGACCTGCCAGCAGGATCTGGCTAATTTACAGGTTGACTCTGTTGTTATTGTATAGTATTGTAAACTACATTATATCTAGATGCATCATGATGTGTGAAGAAGGGAGAAGGGAGATCCACTTAAACCACTCAAACCAGAAAATGCTTAAAGGGCCCATTCAAGTTTTATTTAGCTCCTCAATGTCCACTTGAGGCATTTGTGTAAAATTTTATTGACCAAAACAATCATAATTAATTCCTACATGACCATTTGTGATCCTCTTCTTAATCAGACTGCTTTGTTTTTGTGTTTGCAGGACAGATATATGTAAATGAGCTCTGTTTTGAAGTCCCTGCCCTGTATTAGGTCTCATTTAAAAAAAGAGCCTGGGCTGAAACACTCTTTATAACTTCAGTTTGGATGGAAAACTGTGAGTTTCTGTGGCATCCTAAAGCCAGTAAACCGAAGCAGTTTAGTTTGTATATATATATGTAGGCTGAATGGACAGGGTAGTGGATAATACACAACTTTATCAGTGTCCAAATGCTGTACTGAAGTCTGCGATTGAAACAAAAAGTGAGATAAAGCAAAGTAGGACC
>JBBJLS010071812.1:7500-10826 GCA_037577275.1 Bryconaethiops microstoma
ATCATTTAGCGCAATGTTCACACAATTTTCACACATTTAGAGCTAAATGTGTTAAAAAAATGTGTTACGTTTTTGTACATTTTCTTGCTGTGTAAATGTTAAATCTAAATGTAAATGTTAAATCTAAATCTAAATGTATTTTTTTGTAAACGGCGAGATACATGCTGATTGGCCACGTCCCGTGATTGCAACTGGCTGTTACTTAGCAGGGGGCTGGACTGCATGCTGTGATATCCCCTGACCAACATGGAGGATTTGCCTTAAATTATCTTAAATCTAAATATTAAATATGAAAAATATATCTCGCAGTCTAAATGTGAAACTTCACAGTTAGATAGGGCTCAGTGACACCTTTCCAACGATCCCTTGTTTGCCATAATAGCCCCCGGCGATCCGGAGTTAATAGAAAATCGTTCACCTCGGATAAAAGTAATGGGACACCTGGATGAGGTGAATGGTTTATGACTAATGACTTTTCATATTTAACGTTTAGATTTAAGATCATTTAAGGCAAATTCTCCATGTTGGTGAGGGGATATCACAGCACGCAGTCCAGCCCCCTGCTAAGTAACTGCCAATTATAATCACGGGGCGTGGCCAATTAGCATAACATTTAGATTTAGATTTAACATTTACATTTAGATTTAACATTTACATTTAACATTTAACATTTACACAGCAAGAAAACGTACCAAAACGTAACACTTTTTTTTTTGTTTAACAATTTTAGCTCTAAATGTGTGAAAATTGTGTGAACATTGTGCTAAATGATGAAAAAATGACCCCTCTAAATTTGTGAAGCTGTTTTTACAAACGGCACCCCATAGCTCCTGGCAGTGGGGAGTCTACAAGGTTCTGGCAACCCAGATTTCCTGAACGGATTCCGAGGGTGTGATCAGAAAAGGGGACGAAGGTAAAACATGCATATGTTGAGAAATTGTCTCTGTAATCAAATCCAAAAAAAAAAAAATCTGAATTAGTAAGATAGATAAAATATCACCCACTGTATCAGTACATTGAGGCACTACCTTTTGCTTTAATTACTGAACTTTTCTACCAATTTTACACATTTAGAATGTGCAGTATTTACTCACTCTGTTTAAGCTCATTCAGATTGGATTATGACTTTTAAAGGACTGCAGTTTTCAAGTTATTCCTCATGTTTTCAAATTGGCTTAAGGCTGGGCTCTGATTAGGCCAAGCAAGGATATTAAATTTTTTGTCCTTCAGCCACTGTGTGGTTAGGTTTGCTGTGTGCTTTGGCTCACTGTCACTTTGGAAGGTGAAACGTTTCCCCATTGACAACTTTCTGGCCAATGGCAGCAGGTTTTTTCCTCCAGAATTTGAAGGTATTTTGCTCCATTGGATTTGTCATATCCTAACAAGTGACCCGGTCCCTGCTGCAGAGAAACACCCCCACACCAAGATGCTGCCACCACTCTTTGAATGGTGAGCTGTATTGGGTTTACCGCCTGGTATTGAAGCCAAATAGTTTGACTTTAGTATCTGATCATAACACCTTTTTCCACTTGGCCTCAGAGTCTTTCGTGTGTGTTTCGCGAAGCTCAGTCGAGACTTCGTGTGGCCTTTCCTGGGGAGCTTTTCCTTCGAACTGTCCTATCCAACCAAGATTTGTTGGTTAGGGTTCAGGTGAGTCTTGTCTAGTTCTTGACAGTCTTTGTGGAGATGTGGACTGGATTAACGGTATGGAGCTGGGTTCAGGGTTACAGCTAATTTCAGGACTGGATATATATATATATATGTATGTATGTATATGGTGGATCATGGTGGATCATCCTCACTACCACTCTTCACCTGGCCCTCACCCACCAGGACAAAAAGGACACTTATGTGAAGATGCTGTTTGTAGACTTCAGTTCAGCATTCAGCACCATCATTCCTCAGCATCCTCAGGGAGACCTCAGTCTGTCAGGATCAGGACTAACATCTCCAGCACCAGCACGTTGAACACAGGGGCCCCCCAGTGGAGCCCCACTGCTGACCCACGACTGTGCAGCAACGCACAGCTCAAACCACATCATCAAGTTGATGATGATACAACTGTGGTGGGTTTGATCAGCATACAGAGAGGAGGTGGGACGGCGGAGGGACTGGTGCAGAACCAGCATCCTGTCCCTGAACGTGGATAAAACAAAAGAGATGGTTATTTACTTCAGGAGGGCGCAATGTGAACATCAATGGCTCCTCAGTGGAAATCCTCCAGGGCACCAAGTTCCTTGGCGATCACATCACGGAGAACAGCGTCTCTACGTCCTGCGGAGACTGATGATGGTGCACCTTCCACCCCCAATCCTCACCATGTTCTACAGAGGAACCATAGAGTTTATTCTCTGTAGCTGCATCACAGCCTGGTATGGGAATTGTTTACATCACACACTGCATCCGCAAAGCCACCGGCAAAGGTTCCGTAGCATACAGGCCTCCACTGCCAGAATTGGGAACTGTTTTTTCTCTCAGACCATCAGATTCCTCAATCAGAACTGAAACATAAATTGTACGCGCCCCCCCTGCCCACCCCCCCCACACACACACACACACACAACACACCCCTCCCCTGAACTTCCCTCTCCTAACACAATGCATATACAACTTTTCTCAAATGACTCAAACAACTCAGACTCTCAGTACCTCTGTAAATACCCTTTTATTTATTGCACTGCACAATCTTTGTCCTGCTGTTGCTTTATTTGCACAATTATATTTAATTGTCTGCCTCTGTTCTGCATTTTTGCACACATCTCTCTGCTGCTAGAATACAGTATCTGTCATAATACTGTGTTCATTCAGACTTGTACTGTAGCTATTATCGACTGCATTAAATGTTGTCTTGTTCGGTTGTTCTGTTGCTCTTGTCTTTTTTCTTGCATTCTCTTTCTGCTCTTGTGGTGTTTTGGTGTCCTGTTTCTGTTCTTGTGTTGCACTATAATCCTGGAGGCTTGTTGTTTTGTTTCACTGTTTACTGTGATTGGAAGGACAATAAACATACTTGACTTGAAGAAGTAATAACAGGAAAATGAGGAACTACAGCCAGTTGCAAACCGCATGTCTGATCTACAGCACTGTGCAAAATCTTGAGCCACCCCTCATTTCTTTAGATTTTGCTTTGAATCTCCCTTGTTGGTGCAAAAATAATATTTTTTGCCTGACAAACTGTCTTATCTCTGTCATACTGAGGAGATTAAATGAAAGAAATGGGAGCAAATGTTTTACTGACAGGCTGCAAAGTGTCTAAAGATACAAGGAGCCTAGATAAAGGAGTTCCACCCACTCAGCATTCAGCACCACCAGTATACTGATCACCGCCT
>JBBJLS010071813.1:0-10824 GCA_037577275.1 Bryconaethiops microstoma
ACACACACACACACACACACACACACACACACACACACACACACACACACACACACACACACACACACACACTCATGCACATACACATATACACACACACACACACTCACGCACACACAACATGTACCCAGGTTCTGTTTATGACATACTCTGATCTGAATACTTGCAGAGTGCAGTCCCTTTCAACAGAGAGGAACAGGGCACTTACACACACACACACACACACACACACATAGACAAACACACACACACACACGCGCGCCTACGCATGTATATATTCCTATATTTGCTGTGCTATTTCTGAACATTTAGGAGGCACAAGCAACATCATGGCAACCCCTAATGTCCCCAAAACATGGCACTGTTTGCAGGACCATCGTTTAGATCAGAAAAAAAGAAAATGTTGAGACTCGCTGCACATTTTGAAAGGTTCCTGCTTGGTGAGCCTTTGTGGTTCTGAGGCCCAGAACATCTCAGAGTTGTCCCTGTGGATTTGGAAACCTAACCCTAAGCGTCCCCAAAATGTGGTGAAAACATTTTCTCTGGTGAGGATCAGCAGCATCTCCTCGCCCTTATGGATACATTCAGAAATCATTAGGAGGACATTTCACTCTGCAAAAGGCTCAAAACTGGAACACAGACAAACTGGACCAACCGCTGCGCAAAACGACTACAAACGCTCTCCTTTAGTGCAAGGCAGGAGCATCTCAGTACCATTCTGGAATAACCACTCCTGTCTTATGTAATTCCAACTGAAATGGGAAAGAAATTGAGCTCCATCCAGATTCCAGAAACAGAGGGAATTTAAAGTCAAATAACTGAGAAGCAATCACCGAAACCCTCCAGGTCATGTTTCCACTTTAACACGTTCATTTACAACTATATCAGACGAACACACATCCAAGATGGGCACGAATGAAGCGGGGCATGCAGGAGATTTTCAGATGCGCAATTCCAATAAATGCCCAAATGCCGTCTGAATGTTTAAATGTCAGCAGTGTATTTTTCCCTTTCCTTCACGCAGCCCGACCAAGGAAAGCTCCACAGATACAGAAGCGGGCATTTTATGATGCTATGGAATAAAAAAGGTCGTTTCTTATTGTATTCTGAGACCATCACACACCTCACGCAGCACACACTCGCTCCGGCCAGGCTTACAAACACAGAACAGGTTAAAAGCACGATTTAACCGGATTCGTTAGTTACCGTGAGGGTGTCGTGACTGGTCGAGGCTGGGATGTCCGAGTGCTGCAGAGGGGCAGACCTGAGGAAAGCGGTCCGATCTCCGAACAATGGTGATGTTCTTCTCCTGCCCCGCCTCTTCTCTTCCTCCCCTTCTCTCTCAAACCATCAGAGACGCGGTTTGCGTTACAGATCAGGATCTTCTGCTGATCCGTAACGCGATGTCTGGGTTCGCGACCGAACCCAGCACAGTCCAGTCCAGTCCTCATCTTCTCGGAGATCTGTTCATCTCTCCGAACGACCTGGCCAGTGTCTACCAAGCCCTGCTCAAAGCTTTAGTTCACATCAGTGAACAAGGACATGAAATTCAAATTGAAATTTTCCAATAAGGAAGACATCCGTGATCATTCTACACTGTTTGCCCCCCAAAAATCCAGACACTCCTTCGGATCTGTCAGTTCAGCTACTGTTTAATGTTCATCCAGCTTTCTGTTGTAGAATCGTGGCCGAAACAGGAATTCTCTGAAGAAGCCATACATGAGGTTTCCATGTCCAGAGCTACAGAGCTCCCGGGACTGAGATCACTGGGATCATCCAGAGCTAATGATCCAGCATCAGTATCCGACCTCAGTTACGGATAAAAGCAGTCAAATGCTTACAATATGGCTCAAATCCCAGTATAAACCTTACTTTAAGGAATGATATAAGTAAAGTGGCCCCTTATAGTCACGTGTGAACACACCACAGCACACAGTGTGAACAATGTAAAATTCCTTCTCTGGATTTAATCCATTTATCCCATTTAACTCATTTAAGCCATTCACCAAGTGAAGCAGGGGGCTGCCACCAACAAGGGCAGTGTTTGGCGCGGTACCTTACTCAAGGGAACCTCAGTGATGACACTAGCAGAGCTGGGATTCAAACCCACAACCTTCTGATTGCAGGGGCACCTCCCTGACCACTAGACCACCAGCTGCCCCAAAAGTTCACGTTCCACCGAGATTTGAACTCGGATCACAGAGTCCAGAGTGCTAACCATTACACCGTGGAACCGTCGCAAGTACGTAAGAACTTTTGGACATATGGACATGGATCTAGACTACTCTAGAACTAAATTGTAATGTCAAAGGTGATTTACTCTTTAAGAGCCCTTTTAGTTTAGAAACAAGCTCAATTTTGGGTGCACAGAGTCTTGTGTAAACTTTATTATAATGTTTATTATAAACTGTAACGCTCTCTGAAATCTTTCACGTAACAGTAATGCCGGTAAATTCTGTTTTAGGTTACTGGTGGAAAAAGTGAGGGTTTAATGGGTTTAACGCTTTTTCAAATTATTTTGTTACAGATGTGAAAAAAGGTGTAGCCTTTAATTAAATTTGACACTCTAATTACAGAAGGCAGTTAATTAATCTACGCATGGGACAGAAAAGCAGAAATGTGCCTGAAATGGAAAAGTCATTCATCATATTTGGTGAACCCCTTTAACTTTGAGCTTATTAATCGGCTATTGATCATAAGTTTTATTATGTAGTAGCTACTATGAAGCTACTGTGTAATGTATGATGTTTTAGGAGTAAAGAATGGAATTTTATTCCTACTGATATGGCGAGAGGTTAAGGGTGTCTTCTGATAAGGGTTTCTAATAAAACTAGAACGCACTTACATGAGAAAGTGTTAAGAAATTTATTTGCATGGATGACAAAAAGCTCAGAGAAACAGAGAGAACTTGGTTCAGCACGAGTGGCTGATTTAATCTGTCACACAACCGCAATTTTCTGACCTTCAAACACATTTTTCATCCTGAAAAGACAAGCGCTCACAGCGCGATTATTCTTTTACAAACTGTAACAGTGACACACATCTTCTTTTCCTGCTTTAATATTTTAGAGGCTGTTCATGAACCTGGCATCTCATTTTCATTTTCTGCTCTGTGTTTGTCTCTCTGTGAGTGACACCACAATCCTCCCTGAGAGACTCTCCCTCCTTTACACATTGCTCAGGAGACTCGACCAGAAAAATCAAGTCTGTAAACGATCAATACTCCACTCTGGTCATCCAATCGATAAGCTGTATAAGAGCATCAGGGCTGGGTCTAAGGCTGGTCTCAGAGTTGGAACTGTGACCATTTTTCAAACAGCTTCAGAGAAGAAGGAAGAATAAAATATACCTGCATATAGTGAAAAACCATGTTGTTGTGATGTGGTAAAAAAATGCCTAATGTCTATTTTTATAGTATAAACCCTAAATATGCCCCCAAATTTGCTCCCTAAACACTTCAATTTCATTTTAAACTCATCACCCTTAAAGAGAATGTGAAGGTAAACCTGTATCTGTACTGTAGAGTTTACACTGAACTGCTGTCTCCCGCAGTGCTAGAATGTAAATACTGATGTTACTCCTGTATAGACTGGACTGGAATTCATGCACACCCGTTTTCTTTGGTATGCGCTGTAATTTTCTTTGGTATAAGCGGGTAAATACAGCAATAAATTAATTTAATTTACAGTAATAAAAATACAGGGCTTTAAGAAGAACAGACGCTCCACGCTGAAACTGTTCTCATGTGGAAATGCAGGACTGCAGTTATTAGTCCGGTTCTAAGAAAAAATCCACGAACGACTGAAGCCTCGAACACTGAACCTCTCTGTCTCTCTCTGTCTATATATATATATATATATATAGGAGGAGAAAGGATGGATCTCCTACCTGCATAGATCAGCTTCTGTCCAGCTACAGGATACGCCTCCTTCCCCTTTTCTGCTTCAATCTTCTCCTTCAGGGCCCGAACCTGCGGTGGTAAGACCACAACAGACTGGACGTAAAAACACTGCAGCAGAATTCAGCACAGAGACTTAAGTTCAAGTTCACTTATATAGCACATTATTATACACAGGTGGTCATTCAGTGTGCTTTGCAGAAATGGAAAGTAACATAAGAATAAAAATAAGATAATAAGAGGGATAAAAGAAGTAATAGAATACATAAAAGAAAATAAAAAAATTAAAAGTGCAGTAAAAGTGCACATATTTAAAGGAAGGCAGAGGAGAATCGTGCTGTTTTTAGCCGTTTTTAAAGCTCCAGCTGGTGCAGATGTGATAGTAACGAGCAGCTTGTTCCAGCAGCGAGCTGCATAATGACTAAATGCCATTTCACCACGTCTAGTTTCAGATCTTCTTACCACTAGCTGTCCAGCTCCTGCAGATCTAAGAGACCCACCAGGAATATATACTTCGAATATATCAGAGATGTACACAGGACCTAAACCATTGAGTGACTTGTACACAATAAATAATGTTTTGAAGTCAATTCTGTACCCAACTGGGAGCCAGTGCAAGGACCTGAGGATAGGAGTAATGTGCTTTTCTTGGTTTTAGTTAGAACTCTGGCAGCAGCATTTTGAATGAGTTGGATCTGTCTAAATCCCAGTGAGGAGAGCATTACAATAATCAACTCTGCATGAAATGAAAACATGGATCAGTTTCTCTAGGTCCTGGTTGTCTCTAACTTTAGCAATGTTTTTGAGGTGCCAAAATGCTGACTTTGTGACAGCTTCGATGTGATCATCAAAACTAAGGTCTTCATCCATGATTACATCAAGGTTTTTGACATGGATGGATTAATATCGCATTATTTTACCATCTAGCGTTAATTATTCATCCATCCATTCATCATTAAATAAATCCATATCTATTCATAGATCCATTCACAGATCCATCCATCTGCCATCCATTCATCCATCCAGCTATGGTTTAGGCATTATCTGGGTCTGAGAAACTGGACCAAACTTTTATGTCCTAAAGTTTGTAGACTCCTGCTGGAATCGAAAGTAGGGTTTGTCCTCACATTGCGGCAGTAAGGGCTTCCACTCCTCTGCAAAGGCTTTACACTAGATTTTGGAACATTGCTGTGATTGCATTCACCTGCAAGAGCTGACACTTGGCATTGGTGACCAAAGGCTGATGTGTGACTGCAGTAGAGCATCCCATTCTGTTGGCAATGCCTTTCTATGGAGATTAAACAAGCTGTGTATGTGCAAAAGTATTCCTACTTAGTAAGGGATATATAGTGTATATTATACATTAGGGATGTATACATTCTGATCAATTTACCAGTTCTAAATGTGATTTTATCAGTCCAATGCATGAATGCATGGATTCATGTTGTGAATTCAGATTTGGTTTTGGATTTAGAGCCGCGTGGAAAGAAACATACTGCTTTTTAACCGTTTAATGGTCAAAAATAGAAGACAAATTTAGTTTGTTTATATATTTAGAGCTTCATCACAATGTAGTGTAGAGCATATACTGCAGGGGATTATTTTTAATCAGTGAATTGGAAAAAAAAAATTAAGTTAATTTGCTGAATTAATAAATCAATGCATTACTGATAGTGTCATATAGTAATAATCTAGTAGAATGATTTAAAATACCACCAAATAAAAAAGCAAATACAGCACTGATAGTGTCATCACTGAGTTCCCCTTGAGCAAGGTGCCGGCCCCACGCACTGCTCCCCGGGCGCCCCTCATTGGTGGCAGCCCCCTGCTTCACTTGGTGAATGGGTTAAATGCTGAGAAAGAATTTCAATTTGTGTGCTTTGGTATTTTCACACATGACTGTAAGGGCCCACTTTAATGAATAAACCTTTTATCTGGCAAATGCTATTGGTCAGTTCATCATGAAAAATTCACACAGTATAAAAGGTAACTGCTGTGTTTGAATGGATGGAAAAATCAGAAATAATGCAGATACATGTTTTTCTTTGGACAACAGTGATATTCAAACAATTTAATCAAGACAGACAACATCCAATATGAGTGTCTTGAGACAGTATTCGGTACAGATAGTATAAACAGACTAATATAATTACATATTTTAGGTCACATTAACACAATGGATTAACAGTAGTGGCAAAGGGTATATAATGGTGTAGCATCAGCTGTAGGCTTTAAACATAATCAGATTCAGAGTCAGAAAATGTTTTGATGCTTATGTTACAACTGCTTAAACAACTGCATTGCAAGATAAAAGTGATCTTCAGGCTCGTTATTTGGTTGTAGTACTATGATCTGTATTAATGTAATAACTAGTATCAGGTTTATGTTAGTTGTTATTAATGTTTCAGAAGGTGTGATGAACCCTTATGAATACTGTCCTTCAGTGATGTGATGAATATGAATATGAATATGAACATAAACATGAACATGAACATGAATATGAATGTGAAAATAAATGTGAAAGTGAATATGAATACGAATGTACATGCATGTGCATATACCTGAATGTAAACGTGAATATGAATAGAGGAATAGTTCGGTCCAAAATGCTAATGTAGCTAACAACAAATGCACACAAGTATCTACTAATCAGAATTATGGAACTTACATAACTTGCTAATTTATGGGCACTGTGTTCCATTATTATTTAATCATTAGTCAGGGAAGCACATTTGTTCAAGCCGTTCCTTTAAGAACTGAATAATATGTCTGTATCAGGGATCATTTAGTATTTCTAAGTATTTCTAATCTGAGAATAAATAAACTGGCAAAAACAGGCCGATCGTGTATGATTTAATCAACATTACTATATTACTAGCATTGACATACTGTGTTATTCTAATCAAAAATGATTTAATAGGGAAAAATTCTAGGCAAGCTTCAAAACCGAAAGCTTGCTATGGATATTTAGCACCTCCATGTGGCAGCTACACAAAACCACACAGAGCAGGATGTAATATCCTTTTCCATAACTGAGATGACACCTTGCAAATCCCAGTTTAGAGTTTCTGTGTTAAAGCTGCACTTCATCTGATATCACTTCAGGACAGTGTAAGTCTCAGATGTGTTAGAGCACCTATTCTGAGAGGTGTTCAATTTATTTTTCTCGACAAGTAGAGCTAACGCAAGTGTGCCCTCCTGATTTCATGCCCACCAGCCAACTCAACTCCACCAGTCACCTTTAATTCATGGCAGGATTTCGTCTGAAGTAAATGCTAAGCCAGTCAGGCAGTGGGTATCAGGGATGTTGGAGTATCACAGGTTTAAACTTAGCACCACATGACGATAATTACAGTGTATTTGATAAACATAGTGGAAACTGTAAAGCACTCATTTGCTAAGTATCAGCTAAATCAAGTGATGTTTTGAGGTAATGTTAAGTCTTAATCTCCACAATCTGAGCATTTCTTGTGTGAATACAGTAATTCGTTATTGGTTACATGGACAACATATGTACTATGTACAAGTACTTTGATGTAAAAGTACACTATATGGACAAAAGTATTGGGACACACCTATTAATTTGTGAATTCAGGAGGCCCTTTAATTCCAGTGAAGGTCAAGCTTAATGATTCAGCATACCAAGATAATGCCAAACATACGGGAAATGTATTTATACATATATAGGTTTATTTATAATTAATTCCCTTTTTTACCCTCATGTTGGTCTGTGTTGCGAGTGTGTTGTGTTCTATGTTGCACCTACAGTCCAGGAGGACAATATTCCATCTCACTGTGTACTCAATGTGTATGGCTGGGACGACAATAAAGCTCTACTTGACTTGACTTGACTTCTTGAGAGTACCACCCTCATGACAGCATTTGTATCCTGAAAGGTAGAGTTTTTTTGTCTCAGAGTGTCATATGTGTCAGTATTTGTGGTAATTCTGGAGATGTGCATTTAAAATGATCAGGCTCCATTAATTCTTGTTTTACTGTTAACATCGCATATGGTTTATTTTGTATAGTTTGTATAGTTTTCTCCTCTATACAGTATTCACTATATTTTCAGTTACATTATAACTAACTACAAAAACTGGAAGGAAGAAACATTTTCTAAATGGAATGTAAGTTAATGTAAGGACTTTTGACTCCATGTAATTTTGGGCAATCTAGATGTTTTCCAAATTTAACAAAAATCTAATTTTAGAATTAGCCAGTTTCCAACCACTACTTCTCCAAAACTTCTCCATGAGAAAATGTATTACTCATGTGGAAATGCGTTTAAATGTGAAACGGTGAATTCAACATTTTCAGTCACATTATAAGTAACTACCAATAGTACTGAAGACTATAAACAGAACATGTCTTGGAATCAGTATAATTAAAACCTTTTTCAGTGGTTTTCTCCCTTTAGTAATAAAGAGAACACTCCAACGTTGGAGTCTACTTTGGATCTAGGTGACCTTTGTGACACCATTGCTTAACTTTTACACACATTCCACTGTGATTAAAATGACAAAAACATGACAAATACATCAAAATTTAGCCAAATACTGTAAAATGGCCCATAAAGACAGAAATATGAATGAAATCAAGGCTAAATACTGTCAGATCCAGGCATTGTATTTTTTTACATAATTTACATCACTTTTACATTCTCAAAATTTAATGATGCTAAATAAAAGAAAGCCATCAAACTACTAAAAAAGCTACTTGTCTAAGTATATCAATACATTAATACATAAATGTTAATGTCATTTCTGTCACATTTACTATTTTGTATATAATGGCATTAATATAATGGCACGTATATAATGGCATTGTTTAAAATGGTAAATGTGACAGAAATGACATTATTAACATTTATGTATTAATGTATTGATTTTTATTCAGTCATTTATTTTCTGTAACCACGTAATCCTTATTAGGGTAGTGGTACCCGGAGTCTATCCCGGGGTCTACGGGCGCAAAGCAGGGACTCTTCCTGGGAGGGGCATCAGCCCACCACAGGACATACACACACACACACACACACCATTCACTCTCCCCAGTTCACCTGACACATGTCTTTGGACTGTGGGAGAAACCCGGAGACCCCGGAGGAAACTCACACCGTGAGGAGAACATGCAAACTCCACACACACATGACCAGGACCTGGATTCAAACCCCCAACCCTGGAGGTGTGAGGCAACAGCACTACCCACTGCACCACAGTGGGGCCATATTCATTTTAAATTGTGATTTTTTTTCTTTTCTTTTCACTTCCTGTAGTCTGTTAAAGGAACATTTTCCTTTTCAGTGAAAAAACGCTCTTTTCAGGGCCTCGTGCTCCTTTGTAATGCAGTGCACGCTACACGCAGTTATACATATTTATTAGTCATTTCACTGATTGTCTTGGTACAGTGTGCAGAAGCAAGTTCCACAGACACATGAACAGAATGAATAAAATCTAAATCCACTGGCAAAATTAATTTTGGGACTTTTTAAAGAAATATATTAACATTAAGTATTCTCTGAAATAAACATGCAATGTTTTTGTTGTTCGATTTCCAGTTCAAATATATTCAAATATATTTACCTTGTTAATAACAAATGAATGAACCCAAATATGTCAGAAAACAGGGTGCAGAAATCACTCTCAATTCCAATTCACACTGACCACAACATGAAATATATTACATCACAATATTAAAACTATGAGCACCTATGAATCGTGTATTTATAAGGCATCATAGTCTAAATAGTCTGGGGTTGCCAGGTCCACCAAAATCTCTTATTGTATTAACTCTATACTGTTTCTCCCATGTTCTCTCCTCATATGCCTTTGTTTCTGGTTGCTTCAAGTTTCTCTCTCTCTCTCTCTCTCTCTCTCTCTCTCTGTTTATCTATCTCTAATCGTGTTACCTGTGAATGCTCATATTCTTTTCAAATGTAATTAATTAATTCACTGAAAAAAATGGTTAATGATTCAAATGTGGCTGCACATGAATCAATTGTGTTACACCAACAACATTTATTTCTTCTAATTTGATTGCATTGGCAGAGTCTGGTGATGTAAAACATTTGGTTCATTTGCAACCACAAGACACATTTATATCATGATATTAAAGCATTATTATTTCAACTCAACATCCATTGAACAAAAGGTGGAGAAACACCCTGGAAAGGTCCCTAGTTCATTTGAAGAGCACCATGGAGAACGCTAAACCTTGGCCACGTGGGTCGACCAAACCCTGAGGTTCCCCAGCAAAGGCCTCGCAGCCACAATTACAGTAAACCCCCGCTTATTCCGGGGGTTACGTTCCAAGAGCATCCGCGTATAGTGAAAAACAGCATTTTTGGGATGTGGTAAAAAAATGTCTAAACATGCCTATTTTTATAGTACAGTGTAAACCCTAAATATGCCCCAAATATGCTCCCAAAACTTAATTTAATTTTAAACTGATTATCTTTACTCATGTAAAGATAAACCAGTGTACACTGGACTCCCACAGTGCTAGAATGTAAAATACAGATATTACCCTTATATAGAGTGCACTGTAATTCATGCACCTGCATTTTCTTTGGTATGCGCTGTCGTTTTCTTTGGTATAAGCAAGTAAATACAGTAATAAATTCATTTAATTTACAGAAAAAAAATACAGGGCTTTAAGAAGAACAAAACGAGAACACTCAAGACGTTCTGCAGGGGAAATTCTGTACTGCAGCTGCATCAAAGGGCAGCAGCCAACCAGCAGCAAGGAAAAATAAATAATGTTCTTGGATTGGCTACTTTCAAACCTTCCGCCTCTGAGTACAGCGAGGGTTGCGTCAAAGCGCAGCAGCCAATCGACAGCAAGGACAAATAAATAGCGTTCTCGGATTGGCTACTTTCAAACCTCCCGTCTCTGAGTACAGCGGTATTTCACCATCCCAAGACGCC
>JBBJLS010071814.1:0-10824 GCA_037577275.1 Bryconaethiops microstoma
GGAGCTGCTTTGTGCACTGAGACACAGTCATGCTGGAATAGAAAAGGTTCTTCACCAAACTGGGTCCACAAAGTTGTAAGCATGACGTTGTCCAAAATGTCTTGGTATCCTGAAGCATTAAGATTGTCCTTCACTGGAAGTTAGAGGCCTAGCCCCAACCCTGAAAAATAGTTGTGTCCCAATACTTTTGTCCATGTAGTGTAATTAAGGGTAATAGTTAACCCAGCTCAAGCTAAAAAAAAAAACAAAAAAACCCCAACTATTTAATTGGGATTTAAAAAAGCTTTGGTCTGATAAACAGAAGTTATAATACACACAGTTAATGTTGGGTTTAAATAGAAAAGAGGCAAAACTCTTTGAAACACCTGGCTGGCTCATGTGTATAGCAGGTATGCTAGCTAGTTGAGGTTACTGCTAACCCAGATACAGTTCATTATTTCTTTTAATTTTCACCAGGATTAGAAAAGCTTCAGTCTGAAAAAAAGAAGTGAAGCTACAGTTATTGTTGTGTTTTAAAGACAATGGCAAAACATTTTAGCAAGTTTCAAAGGAACGTGATCTCTAACAAACAAGATTAGCTAACAACTTCGGCTAACTTAGCTACTGCGCTTCATTGTGTCCATCATGCTTTAGGTTTTTCTGTAATAAATGGCTTTTAACTGAAGCTGTATCAAACCTGGCACCACTGGTAACTCTGGACGAATGACACTTTAGCAAAACTAGCCACTAGGCTAGCCTCTGTGATTAGTAGGCTGTGGGTTCGAATCCCAGGACTGCTCTTGGCACCACTGAAGCTCCCCTGAGCAAAGTACTGTTCGCACAGTACACAGTGTGAAATCTTTTCTCTGCATTTAATCCATTCACCAATTGAAGCAGCACCCGGGGAGCAGTGTGTGGGGACAGTATCTTGCTCAAGGGTACCTCAGTGGTGCCACTAACAGTCCTGGGATTCGAACACACAACCTTCTGATCGCAGGGGTAACTCCCTAACCACTAGTCCACCAAATGAATGGACACTTTACACTTACTTACACTTTACAAACGAGCAGGCAAAATCACAGGGTTTTCCATTTACCAGGTTAAGTCTGTTCTAACTTCATTGCTTTTCTTTCTTCTCTGACTTCACCACCATTAGTCATCATCTGCCTCTGCTCAGCATGATGCTACCTCCTGGAATATAAGCTTCTGCTACTTGTTATCTACATTAACTGTTACGTCTCCACTTGTCACACATGAACACACCACAGCACACAGTGTGAAGTGTTGAATTCTCTCTCTGTATTTAACCCATTCACCAAGTGAAGCAGCGGGCAGGGGAGCAGTGTGTGGGGACGGTGCCTTGCTCAAGGCTACCTCAGTGGTGCCACTAGCAGTTCTGGGATTTGAACCCATGACCTTCTGATCGAAGGGGCAACTCCCAAACCATCAGAACATCAGCTGCCCAGTAGTGTTGTTGCTACTGTGCAAAACTAAATTAGTGAACTCTGGACACTAATCATGTCTTGATTCGGGTGTAAGTTTGACTTTTTGGCTGAACCATCTATCAAGACCACAAAAGAAAAGGTCCACAGGAGAACAGATGATCTAGGAGAAAACAAGAGCACAGAGCTGTTGCAGAAAGGGTTTTATTCAAGAGACAAAGCACGCAAACATCACACCAAACGTTGCGAATATGGAAGCAGGGAGGGTGATTTCAGAGGGGAATTGGTACGAAGGAGGCTTTACTTGAACACCAGGCCTGAATCTGGAAGGGCTCCTTGTCTGACAGACTGCATAACGTTCTCAGGGCCCTAAGTAGGGAGCAGGCAGCCATCAGAGACACAGGCAGTGATCCCTGATCAAAGATCAGGCTACCACTAACTGAACAGAGGCGAAACAAACTGATTTTACAGTTCCTTTATCAGTTCATCTTAACTGGGTGTGGGAGGAGAGGATTCTTGGGGCTTTGATCCAAATGGAAACATGCAAATCTTTATTAATTATAATTGCAGTCTTAAATTTGAAAAGTTCTCACACAGACTGGTCAGAAAAAAAGTTCTTCAAATGCTAATGCACACAGAATACATTCTTGTCTTAATACACTCAAAGAAGGGCTACAGTATGTATGTATGTATGTATGTATGTATGTATATACGTATATACAAACACACACTAATCGCGATATTGGCCTTTGCCATATTAGTATCACAAAGAGTTGAAATATGCAAATGAGTCCTCTATGCAATCTCGAATTGTGCCGTGAGCATCCTGATCAATCACAGCACCAGACAGAGGTTCCTCTAGGATAAATATGTATCATATAATCTGACAAAGGTCAATTATTCAGTCAAATCAGATACAAGATATTTAAAGCTACATGCCAATTATAGGATGTGGCAATATAATCACAATGTTGCACTTTGTCCATCATAGAACCTTGCTCTAATTTGGTTCTTCCGGGGGTCTGACAGAGGGTCTCTGAGGACCAGATTGAAGTTTCCCTTCATGTTAGAACTTCGGACTTCACGCAAACACAGGGGATGGTATTAGCTTCATCACTCCTTCTAAACACACACATTTCTCTTAGCAACTCTCCTGCAGAGGTCACGCACGCGCACGCACACACACACACACACACACAAAGAATGAAAAGAAACTAAAACATTAAATATTGTCAGAAATGTTCTATTTTTTAAGTTGCCTTCAATTCACAAAAATGTACTTTATTTACACAGATGGTCAGAATCGTTTTGGTGCCAAAGTAAAACAAAGGTCCGTCACTCACAGGACAAAAGAACTGAAATGATCAAAACCAGCCAAACTAACTCAACTAAAACTGGCCGTGTGGTCTAAGTCACCTCCTGTGAAGAGATGCACAGCGTCTCAGGAGGTCTTACCTAACATCACACACCTGGCCTGATGTAGCGGGGCAACAGGTGTGCAGGTTATTTATTTATTTATTTATTTATTTATTTTTTAAATTATCTCCCCTGGTGTTTTTGTCCGGTGCTCAAGGCCACTAGAACTCTCTCCTGGCCGAGGCCGAGTCTCTCTCAAGGCCAACAAGCTGCAATTCTGGATGATTCACAAATGAGAAGAAGGAATGTTTAGATCTATAAAGCCCAGGAAGGGACATTTCTCAATTAAAAAAGTTAAAACCTACACAGAATGTGGAAAAAAAAACAATGTAATTGCTCTGGCCTTACAGCCTGCTCAGAAAATGACAGTGGTATCTTCCTCAAGCCTTTGGTGCATTGGACCAGTGCATTTGAGCTCCGGTCTTAGAAACTGCACTGTTAAAAATGTTCCCAGCCTCAGCGCAACTTAAGAGTAGCTTACTGATCTTTTCAAGGTCCACAAACGAGTTCTTCTGCACCAGATATTGAGGTCAGGCGAGCTTTACAGAATGTTATCAATCCAAGGCGAAATTTAATTGAAAGTGAACCATTTATCACACGAACACACCACAGCACAGCTCATAGATTGGCTGTCCGATTTTCTTAATTGAGTGTGTTTTGTACATCAAATGCTATTTATTTTGGGTTTATGTTGAAGTAGCTGTGGGCTCCAGCTAACCATGCTTTGCACCCCCAATCTGGCTGTCTAGTCTCACTAAACAAACTCAACTTTGTGCAGCACCTCTAAATCAAGCTTCCTACCACCTGTAATTAAACTGGATGAGGGTCATCACACACAATCAGGTCATGAGATGGATCAGGATTGGGATCAGGGCTGGGAAAACTTAAAACTGTGCACGGATTCATAAGACCGGAGGCTTAGAACGGGTTTAAACAAGCTCAGTTAATCAAAGCAGCAACAAAACAAGAGGAGGTGGGGGTGGTGGGATAAGAAATAAGAAAACAAACGGAGAGAGAGAAGAGAGAGAGAGAGAGAGAGAGCGAGAGAGAGAGAGACATAGAGAGAGCAGAGAGAGAGATTGACTTTTTTCTTTTCTTTTCTTTTTTTCTTTTTCAAACGGCCAGAAGTGGCCGGCGGAGGCCCTTCCTGGGTGGCGAGCACGGCTTCCGCTTCAGGAACCGTCAGTCCTGCTTGGGGCCGGTGAGGGCCCTCAGGCGCTCCAGCAGAGGCGGGTGGGAGTAGTGCCACATGGAGAAGAGCCAGTCGGCCACAGGGAAGCCCAGGTTGTCCTTGTTGAGTTTAATGAGAGCGGAGTAGAGTTCAGCGGACCGGCCCATTCCCCGGGCAAACGCGTCCGCCTGGAACTCGAACCGGCGGCTCAGCACAGTCAGGCAGAACGACAGCAGCTGCAAGAGAGGAGACGGGAGTGAAGTGAAAGTGACCATTATGTCATTCGTCAGGCATGTCCAAAGTCCGGACCGCAGCTTCGGTCTTATACTGTTTTATTTATGGCTCACTAGCTCTGTCAGACTAAATAAATCATTTAACTTTAAAAATATAATTCCTCCTTTTACCACACGGTGGCAGCACCATTCTAATGCTATCTGGCTCTGCATCTGTGCTGCAAACCCTCCACTCATTTGCACCATGGTGACTGCATAGAATTGCTGTCAGCAAATTATCTGTCCCTATTTTGAACGGTAACATCTGTCACTATTAACATTGAAAAGCCTAAAGCACACTAATGAACTTGGACTTATGGAGCTTATTTTATTAAACTCTTAAACTCAATAAGATTTGGTTATAACAGTTGATGTTATGTACCTGTAGATGTGACAAACTATTGCTTTCTGAAAGATCATGTAAAAGACAAGGGCAAAATTCAATTTTTTTAAACTTCGATGATATCAGACCACTTTGCATTACTTATAACTCCTGTTTAAAATGTTTATGAGGCAAAGATATTTATCTAACTCATGGAAATGTAAGGCATTCTATACAGTTTGTTCAATGATATCTGACTCTCCAAATATGAGTGAAAGGCAGAATTGTGTTTCTAGAGTTGTTCACATCTGCCTAAATGACTTATATTTGGTTACATTGCCATTTGAAAAATAAAGGTAATTGTGACAATGAAAATTGTTTTATAACAGTGTGTATTTTCACATAACTTTTGTGGTTAAAAAAATGTCAGAAGGAACTATTGCCCCCCAGGCATCTTCACTTTGATCAAATTTGGACATCATTTGTACAGGAGTTTATCACCATTTCGGTATTGACCAGTCAGAACCAATTTAGTACTGGTTCTCCATACTCATCCCTAGTAATTGCAAACGTGATTCATGAACGATACATTTCTATACACGCTTCAAGTCTTGTTGAGAAGCAGATAACACGACCCAACCCAACAACACCTCAGACAGCAGCACTGGAACACAAGGACCAGAAAAGTCAAGAAGGTGAAATGTGTGTAAATCCTCCCTGGGATCAGGAAAATAAAGGTTAAGAGTGGTCACGCTTTCTCAAAAGTGCCCCATTACAGGGAACATTCCTTGCCTTCTGAACGGATGACTGGTGCATAATTTAAGTCATGCATCCATTTTTTATGACTATGAATTTTCCTGGGTGCTTTTGTGAGCACGTTTACTTAGACAATCAAACACACTTCTTAATTCATTGACTCCAATTACATTGGCAGAAAACCCAAAAATGTTTTATCTTTATTACTTTATTATTGTGATGCTGCAGTATAATGTTGCAGCAGTTTTTGTCTCTACACTGTGTCTTTCTTTTGGTGACCTGGTCTATTTACACTACACTATTTGGTACAGAGAATGCTGTTTCTATCCTCTGTGTACTTGTGTAGTATGTGGCTGGGCTGACAAACCCTCTTGAATCTTGAATGAATATCTTTAATTATCTAGTCAACATTTCTGCAGGACTCAAGGGTTCAAATGAAAAAGTTAATGAGGGTGGTATGTCAGGAAATGGTTCAATGTATATTTACTCACTTAGATTTCTTTACATTTACAGAGCCATTTTTTATAGTTCTTAACAAGCAGAGAACTATATAGTATTTATTTTAATAACTGTAAAATAGTTGTAAAACGATTTCTGCCTCATAATGCCCTGCAAGTTGGCTGATTATCTGCAAGAACACTTCAATTGTCAATTCAGACAATTCTGACTTTGTGGATGGTATAAAAATTGGTGTAATTACTGTGTGTGTGTCTGTGTGTGTGTGTATATGTATGTATGTATGTATGCATGTGTGATAAATAAACACACACACACATATGTATATATATATATATATATATATATGAATATAAATGATCTCTTGGGCACATGTGATTTAGCTTCAATTGCCACAGGGAAAGTGATGTAGTTTTTTTGCATTCTGAAGTGAGGTGATGTGGGTGCCTGGCATGAATTTATGATGCACTAACCTTAACCAGTTATAATTTATTTAGCGTTTTCCATATATTACCAACAGCAGTTCTACCTAAAAGCTGCTGATGAAATGGGTTGTAGTTTAGACTGTGACTTCTGTGTCATAAAATAAAAGACAAACCATTATATATAATAAATGAAGAACTTACAGAACCTATACTTGAGTATTCAAATTATTGAGGCCAGCTCCAAAAACAAGCCAAAATTAATTTTACATGACGACCTGACCTGTATTGTTGAATATGAAATATGTCACATATAAAGGGATTCCATATTAGAAGCACTATTTGACAGGGATATTGATCTATCGAGATACACTAGGCCATATTATTAAAAAATAGGTACTATAATATTTAAAAATGCTCTCCACAAATTCACACCAATCCAACTTGAATGAGAGCTATTCGAGATTTGCTGCAGGGTAAGTGTACCTTAACAGTGTTTTACATAACTCTAATTTCAAAAGAGCAAGAAAAAAATGTTTTCCATGAAATGGGAGGAAAATTCTGTTTTCCATCGTTAGGTCCCTTCAATGTGAACAAACGTGCCCACCCACGTCTGAGTGCACAGCATGTGGTACATCAGGAGGATTTAGCCTGAGGTTGGCAAATGCCTGTGTTTGTGTGTTTTTAAGTGTTTCAAGCAGTGGCTCCAACACTGTTGTCTGCGCCCTCCTGTCCTGCTGCCCTGCTGTAATAAGCCTGGTCCCAGGACAGCCTGGCTGGTAGCACAGCCACGGCTCCTTACCCCAGCACTATTAATAGATTAAACTCGTGCTGACCCTGAAGCTGAGGCAATGCTGCGTGATTCGCTCTGGCAGATCATTGAAGGCTTTGGTCGTGTGAACTTGAGCACTCGAGCTTGCTGCTCCAGCAGTGATCAGTCAGACGGGGGCAGCATTGCACAGCTACCATAACATGATGTTTGACAGGCCCTTTCTACACCTCTCTCGCGTCTTGACCACCCTCGGCTTGAAGCTCTGAACCTCTCTGACAAGCTGAGTTTGGTGCTTGACATTGCAGAGACATGTTTGTAATCCTGTCCATCTGCAATTACAGACACATCCGCCTGGCTTCTTGTCCAGCGGTTCACTATTAATGTTCAATTCATGCTGTTTGTCCTCAAAAAAAAATCCGAACCAGTCACAAAAACCAGTGTGTTTCCACACAGCTGCCTTTTTCAGCCCACAGCAGCTCAGCCCTGCCCGCTCATTATAAAAGTGAGGAGTGTTTAGGCTTGGACTGCTTTTTAAACGAAGTACACAGTACAGGGCGAAAAAATGCCTTAAAGCCACAATAACAAAAGCAGCTCGTGTAAATCTAATGGACTGATAAAGACTTTGTAAAAATGAAATGTTATTGTATTAGTCACATAAACCACATAAGTAAGTGGGGAAAAAATGAAACACAAGAAAAGTGTAGCCTAATCTTAAAGGGCCCATGTCATGGAAACCAAATCTTCCTCGAGTGTGATGTAGCATGATAACATAGTACTATTACAGTCTATATGTGAAACAAAAACGTGATGTCATGAAAATGAATACAGTTGCATATTTGTCTATCCAGACTACAATAGTTTGGCCTCATCCACTCACACTGACGTTTTAAGCAAAACACACTGATGTTTTAGCCTGGGCTGCGTTTTGGATGAGGGTACAATACAGGCCAGCATATGTATACAAGTTTTAATGCACACATAATGTTTTAAGGGAACAGTCTCCTGAACAACCTACTGAGGTAGGATTAGTTTATATGGGGAAGTGGGGTCAATTCATACTGGTATTCTGTACCAGTGTTTTTCACAGTGGGTTCTATCCTGAACATGCTATTACGCACTATAAAATGGACCATAGAAATAACAAAGGGGTTTAATTAATATTGTGCAAATCATCATATCAGTGAACGCATTCCATCATATCCTATTAGAAAGAAGTTTTTATGTTTTTTACCAAAATATTTCTTTTTGTTGTTTTGTCTTGAAAAAAGACACTTCAAAAAGTATTTACTTAAATTCTCTATGACCCAAAATCTAGTGTATGACAACTTATATAAAAAATAGCTTGTTGGCTATAATGACACATTGTAATGAAAGTTAAATGCTAATTAAATTATGTGTTTTTTTCTTTGTATCCTTGAAACAACATTTGTTTTTACTTGTGCTCTAGGAAACTCTCTAAAATTGTTAATGAGGACCAAAAGTTTGTCATACTGCAGTGCCTTTCCTTGCCAGTGTTGAAGGCCTCTGACTTGATTTTCTACTTTAAAATTTCAACACAAATAAATCTCCAGAGCTTCCTGAACGTGGTTTCTGTTTCCGACCACAACGTCTAAAACTTTCAGAGCTTAAACAAGAAAAATGATAGCAGGTGGTGAGAGAATCATTGAGTCATAAAAGGATAAATGCATGTAATCAAGAGTTCCTTAGAAATCAAGATACATTTAGAATATGCTTGAACTTGCTTGTATTAAAATGGAATAACAAGCAAACTTTTCCCGCTTCTGTTATTGTAGGTAACAGTTTCTCAATGAAGCGGCAGTTGTAGCAAAAACGGTATCCTGACAATCTCATCTTGATCTCTGTAATAGTCAGGAGGGGGGGGGGGGGGGGAGAAGACTTTTAGCTTATAAGGACTAGTTGTGCCACTCATCAGTTTTAATTAGTGGTATAAGCTCTTGTAAATAGTTCAACTGCCATTTTATTGTATACATGACTATCAAATGTTTTAATGATTTTACAAGTTGACTGCTTCAATTTGTATCTCAGCACCTCTGAAGTGTAATTTCTGGTCCTGCTTAACTTTTCCAAAGAACTTTTTCTTTTTTTATTTTAGTAACACTACATTTAAAAAAAACTTATTAAACGATCTAAAAGTAATTTAGTTCTAAAATAATCAGGATAAAATTACAGAATATCTCACCAAAATCAAGTGTGTTACTACTATGGAGGAGGTTTTCCCAGAGCTCTAGGGTTTGTTCATTTCTGATTATTAACACATTTCTGATTATTAACACAGGATGTTTGGTTGTAACTTGTTACTGTCAGCAGTCTTTTAAAAAGCTGGCAAACAAAAATCATCTAAAAAGTAATGACAGACGTTCTCACCTGTTTCTCAGAGAATGAGAACATGTTTGCATAATCAGTGCTATAAATCCAAATGATTCAGTCTGGTGAGTTATGCAGTACTTACTTAAAATACTCAGTACTTACTGCAACACTACACTGAGGGTCAGCAGCTTACACTTTGTCTGTTAAAGGCTCGCATGTATTGCGTGTTAATTATTAATAAAAAATGTAACACATTTTCTCAAATTGTTTAAGTAAATTGATCTTATCAAGGATGACTGTGGATCATTAAAATAGTAAAATTGTATCATCGTCGTCGTCATCATCAGATATGTCAAAAGTAACCAAGTGTGTTTTAATTAACATAAATTCTATAGCTGAAATTAACATTAAATGTTTGTAGTGAGTGGGTTGTTTTACAGCTGGATGTGCATCAGTGTATAAATCTCCAGCTACCGTGCAAAACAAATTCTAAGGAAATTCCACTAAATTTATGCTTAATTAAATGATTTAGACACAATCAATGGTTTGAGGAAATGCACAATTCTAGAGAAACTTATGTCAGATGTCAGAGCTGTCAAAGGTGATGAATGGAACCAGATGTCCAAAGCATCTACTGTCTGTAAAAGTTCCCAAAAAGTAATTACTTAAATGGCTACTAATTTGTCACTTGCTGCTTTATGATAGTTTTGAGAAGGTTTTAGCCTACAATGTGTCCTTTCTTTTCTTTTTTTTTAAATCCTTCCGGTACAATCAGGGTGTTCTAAGGCATAATAGTCTCAAGAGTAAGCAGATATAACACCACCATCGTCTACATCACATATAAAATCAAAATGTGTAGATTCACTGCTTTACTGATTCACTGTTTAGAATTACACTGTAACCCATTCCTATTACCAGCACTGTGAAGAAATCCAAGCCAGGATGTTCCTTTCACATCAAAACACCGTGTGTGTGTGTGTGTGTGTGTGCGTGCGTGCGTGCTTGCGTGCGTGCGTGTGTGCGTACAGTACAGTACAGTACAGTACAATACAATGCAATGGCCTTAGGCACCTATTCTGTCTTTCTGATAGCAAAATTAATATTAGAATAAATGCAAGCAAACAAAGCAGTAAAAAGTATCAAAACTTGTTTTGTAAAAAGTAGCTGATATTTTGTGAGCTGTTGTGGAAAACACAGGTTTGGTCCCAGATTTCCTCCAGCCGTTGTTCGGATTTGTGAAATTCCATCAGCAGCTCCTGATTTGATTTAATGAAGGACTGAGTGAGTCAAAGTAATACTGGACTTCCACAAGAAACACATTGATATCCTGAACATGTACTGTTATTTTTGCAGGTGCCTAAGACTTTCAATATATTCTATATATCTATATATATCTTACATAGACACATAAATGTCTACACACACACACACACACACACACACACACACACACACACACACACACACACACACACACACACACACACA
>JBBJLS010071815.1:0-10823 GCA_037577275.1 Bryconaethiops microstoma
ATATATATATATATATATATATATATATATATATATACACACTATTTATTATTATTAGTTCTAGCCTTGAATTATCTCTTTAATTTCATTTATTGTTACTCTATTGCACAGTCTGATAGATGTTTCAGGAGCTCATTTCAATACATGCTGTACTTGTAGAACTGTGTATGTGACAAAAAAAAAGAAATGTTGAATCTTTATGATCCACATATTTGATTTTGCTTAAATTTTAAACCTCCAGTGGATTGTGTATCACCAGTGGCTGCGTTTCAGACATCTCAAGTGTTTCCTGCCTATAAAAGCTCCCTCACAGAACATCATTATATGAAATGGTCACCAATACGCCATTATCTCTTGATAGTTCTGAGAAGATTTTGGTCTTCAATGTATTTTTTAGTTCATTCATGGTGGAAAACATTTTTACTACATTACGAATAAAACTTCAGAAGACAAAGGAAGAATCATTGGTCATTTTGGGTAGTAAATGAAAGGCCTGTATTTAGCTTATGCACATCACAACTCTAATTCCCATCGATGGAACTCACCTTTAAGTGCAGGACTTATGACCAGGGGTTGACATATTTTTTTTGCTCTAGTACTGTAATGAGTACCTACATTAATTAACTGGTATGCACCAAAATTATAATTTTTCTCTCTGTCTTGGCCTTGGTGGGTGGGGTGGGATTGGGGGTTTGGGGTGTGTGTGTGTGTGTGTGTGTGTGTGTGTGTGTGCTGTGAAGCCTGAAAACTGGTGCGCACTTACGTCTTTTCGGGATGATCATTTTTAATTGGCTCTCGTTTTGAAGATATTTCACCATATAAATGTATCCAGTAGGACTGTAATAACATCCTAAATAAACCTAGAATGATGTAATATTGCATCACATTGCATAATACCATCATGAACACATCATCCAGAGTTTATTGCAGAGTTTTATTTCAACAATGGAACCACTACCATGCTGGACAGCCAGAGATGCTCCCCAACAGCTGTACCAGAGACAGGCAAAGAAATCTTAGTCGTCTATAACTTTTTTTTACAGGTATTAAATGAATATGACAGTCAAAATGCATGCATTTTGTGATGTAAACAATAATTATTGCAGATTACAAAAAAAAAAAACTAGAGCCAATTTTGTATTTTGTCTGTCATATTTGTGAAATTACTAGAAAAAGAAATGACTCATTTTATTTCAGTAACATGACTTTTGTAAAAATTTGTTGACCAGTGTGATCTTTCCTTTACACGCAGAGCGGGACTGTCTCAGAAAGTCTTCTCTGAGTTTGGGCACAGATCAGGGATTCAGATTCTCCCTTATTCTCAGCTGATAGCACTTTGTTTGCTGAAGGTTAGGCTCTGAGTGAAGGAAGCAGGTCGTGTGATGGCATCAAAGGGAAAATTGGACCTGGAATGTGGCCGAGTTCATCTCCGCGCCGGACCGCCCCAGCGTGGCATTGTGGGTCGGATGTGGAGGATAGCTCTCGGGGGAGGCCAGGCCCCTCCTGCGCTTCCTCCGAACAAACAAATGTGTCAGTGGAGGACAGGAAAAGAGAGCGGCGAGGCTGAGTGGCAGAAGTTAAAGGAATAGTTCACTTAGAAATTATTTTTAAATTCATTTTACTCCAAACCAAGTCTATCAGCTAAGACATGCTTGGCTTCTGAAGTGTAGATTAGTAAAGGTGCTGCAAGGCTAATGAGCTAGATAACAAATAATGGACGTTTATGTACTATTTCGTAGTGAACACAATGTACTTAAAATGTGCTTAACCCTCCCTTAATTTACCCCTGAAAATACACCAAACCCCTTCATTTGAATTAAGTGGCCGGTAGTTTGTGAAACCGACCCCTTAATTTTACCTTAAAATAAGATTTAAGGCCTGAGTGTGAAACCCCTTAGTCTTAAATTTCATTCAGGAGGTTCGATTATTTAAGGGGCAAAATTGAAAAAGTAAGAGGAAAATTCAGCAGTTTTACCCCTTAATCAGCCTTTTCCATTAATTTTCCTTTATTTCCTGTATGGTCAAAATTAAGGTAATTTTAAGGGGTCAAATCAACATTGTGATAGCTGGTTTTGTGAATTATGACACTTCAAATGAAGTTGATCTCATATAGGGTATAGTTTACTGTAGAATAAAGTAAAATATACTGTTATATCTATAAAAATGGACAAAAACACATGCTAAATTCAGGCTACTGTTCTTTTCCGATGCATTGAGTCTTTTATATCTCTTTTGATAATAATAATAATAATAATAATAATAATAATAATAATAATAGACAACAATGTGTCACACAGGATCAGAAGCCACACAAGCAAGTCTGTTTACTCAACAATTTGACATGGTCATGCCCTGGAAGCTCTGCAAGCTTCACTTGGTGTTGGGGGAACCTGCATAAATTCGATTTTACAACATAAATGCAAGGAGAGAATAAAGTACTGGGGGCAGAAGCGATGGAGCCGATGTTGAGATGGGGAGAGAATGTTAGCAGTGACTGAGACGCTTTATAGAGATGGTGAGTAATACCGCTATATGGTACTCTGCCTGTCCGCATCAATCTCACTAATAGCTTATCTTCTCTTATGAGCTCAGTGACCCATAGTCCACTCCGAGTCAAGGGGAGAACAGCAATAACACTCTGTCACAAGAACACAGCAGCGTCAGCGTCGTCAGTGCGAGGGTCAAGGAGAAGGCCTGCGTCTTCTGCTGCTGCCACAGCATCAGTTCAGTTCGAAAAGTCGCCACCACTACGGCCGGAGCATTTGTCATCGGGGGCGGGAATTGGTATTGGAAGATGGAGGTTGGTGATCGTATTTGTCAACAAGGGGGAAGAAGATTGCTCTTATTTGTCAATGAGGGGGGAGTTGGGGGCGGAGGGAGGGGGGTTGATGGGGCAAGTATACTTAGGGGTGTGGGTGGGGGTGGGGTCGTTCCGAAAACTTTGTCAACAGAAACTGGGGGGGGGTCGAGGGGGAGGACGGTGCGAGCTTATTTGTCCAAATAAGGTTGGGATAAAATTTTACCAATCTTTAAAAAAGGAAGTTTCGATGGGATGAGCATATGTGTTCACCTTAGGGGGGTTGGGGAGGTCATTTCAAAACTAGGCAGTACAAAACTTATCGGTTTTTAAAAAGGGGAGAGGGGGAGGATGGGGCGAGCACATCTGTCCAAATTTTGTGAGGGGGTCAAATATTGGGTGGGACAAAAGTGGTGTGGGTGTGGGGACCTTTAAAGAGGACCTTTAAAAACTGGCGGGGATGAAATAACTAAACTAAAAGTGGCGGGGACATGTACTCACTATCGCCAGCAAAAACGACACCTATGGCTGCTGCATTGACTGGGCGGGGGTTCATCAGAATATCCAAAACTCAGACTTGTGCTGATTCTTTATATGCTTTTCGCCTTTGTTTGTCCTGGACAGTTTTCGTGAAGACAACTAAAAGGGAATACCACTGATTTTTCACATTTTTCTGCATAACTAAAGGGTTAGGAGGTAATCCATTCAAAGTGGTTTGACGTGAAATGCTCCGTTCTAGAGAAATCTATCAGACAGAATTGTTCACAGTGGAGCTGATAGGAACTAGACATCAACACTGAATGCCTCTAAAAGCTCCCTGGTAGGACACAACATATTTGTGCTGCCTAATGTTTGACACATTGTTTAATGATAGTTTTGAGAAGTTGAGAAGGCCAGAATTTGTTTTTAGATTTAACACTATTTTACCATCACCAGGATTACAAAGAAAAACTGAGAAGACATGTGCAGGTTTGCTAGTTGTTTTTTGTCTATGTTGTAAACATTACAACCCGTGGTTCCATTTACCACCACTTTAGAGGAATCTGAGTCTGTACTTTCCTCTAAAATGAATCATTTCACTTCAAACCACTCTGGATGACTTAGTTTACATCTTATCAAGTGAATCATACAAGAAGTTTGTACAATCTGAGGAATTTCCCTTTAGATGCATTAGAAAGTTGCCTCAATAATGACAATGATAATAATTAAAAGAGAATGAATGAACAATAACAAATGATTCACAGCCTTTCAGTAATTTCAAATGAATTATTTGAAATGACTTACATCAAAAACAATATTAAAATATAGAAACACTCTGTGTGGCACAAAATAATGCATGTAAATGGGTGTTTCTATCAGGCTCTGGTATTTACTGTTAAAAAGAGCAGCTGAAGTGCTTGGAATGTTTGTTATGATACAAACTACCAACTAATCGTGGCTGGTGTCTTGAAAAGGCACCTTTGATATATTGTAGTTTAGTAATGATGTCTGTGTGTGTATATGTGTATGTGTATATGTGTGTGTGTGTGTGTGTGTGTGTGTGTGTGTGTGTAAATATATATATGTATATGAAACACAGTGTGTACAAATAAATATATGTATGTATGTGTGTATATGTATATATACACATTAAAAATGCTTCCGGCACCCCTCGGTTACACGGTAATGAGACAACAGCTCATTTTTCCTACACAGGTATTAGTCATTTATGCTAAATAAATGACTGCTAAATGTAAATGTCATTTTAAAAATATTTTAGAACAGCAGAAAAAGTTTTTTGGGATAGGGATGTTGTTCGCTGCAGATTTGCCACCCAACAGTATACCACAAACACACAACTGAATAGCTTGCTACCTTTCTCACAATCACACTTCACACAACCACTAAACTGTTCTGCCATTAACAAAGAAAACCTCCCTAACTGCCTCTGTAAATACCTGGCATGTGTGTTACCTGTACATTTTCCCTAATCTTGTTGCTACTTTTTTTTTTTTTGCACAATTATTTATTGCTGTCTACCTCAATCTTTGCATTTTTGCACACTTTGCAGTCAGAATAGTGTTAGAAAATTGTATTCTGTAGTGTAAAAATTGAATTAAAGTGGCATTTGGTTGACGCCCTTATCCAGATCCACTTACAATCATTAGTTACAGGGACAGTCCCCCTGGAGACACGGAGGGTTAAGTGTCTTGCTCAAGGACACAGTGGTAGAAAGTGGAGCTTTGAACCTGCAACTCTGTGGTCATCAAGTTCTAGGCTACTGCCAACCTAAAGTGCTGTTACTGCTCCTGTCGGCTGCACTGTGCGTTGTTTTTGTCCCGTATATTATTGTACTGTTGCTCATGTTTTTTTTGCTCTCTCTCTTTAGCCCTGCCTGCACTTGTGTAGTCCTTATGGTGTTTGTTTTTGTTCTTTGTGGGTCTGTTTTTGTTGTGTTTAACATTGGCCCTGGAGGAACGTTGTTTCGTTTCACTATGTACCGTGTGTATATGGTTGAAATGAAAATAAAACCAACTCGATGTTAATATACCTTCTCGTCCATGTCCTGAAGAAGATATTTTGTCAGTAACAGTTACCCTACTGGACCCGAGTACTTACCCTATTGGATCTCAGACCGGCTCCTGCTCCTAATCTCTGGTCCCTGATGATATCGATGTCCATGATGATGAACTCCTCCAGCTGCCGTGGGCTGTACAAGCTGTTGAAGGGGTGGCGCCAGTAAGTGTTTGCATCAACTTCTGCAACTGCAAGACAAACGCACAAAGTCATGGGCACCAGGAAAAAAGGCCATGTAGACTTTATGTAGCAGAGATATCTCAAGGACAGCAAAGATAAAGATCTCATTATATATAATGCATATAAACGTATTCAGAATATGTTCGTAAACCAGAGATTTAATGGTCGAAACAACCATCACACCCTAATACTTGGGTCAGTACAGTTTTGTGATCTGATCTCATTTGTAAAACTGAAGAGAAAATAAAATACTTGACCTGAAGATCAAATAAAACTTTCAATAAAAACTGGGGCCCATGATTTCTCATAAAAAAATTAAAAAAAAAAAAAATTTAAATCACGTTCTTTTAATTAAAAAGCGTCAAAAACTAGACCAGAAGTTTGCGTGCAAGTTAGCCCAGAATCACTCACACGATAAACCCTCACACGATAAACCCTCATATACCGTTACATTCATTATTTCATTTTATAAATATCCCACTACCATTTTATTAAATAAAACAAAAACAAACCAAAAAAAAAGATTTATAAACGGTCTCATTTATTATAATATAAGGCCATTTTCTCTGGGATCAATAAAGTTTTCTGATTTGTATTATTTCATCTTATTGATTGATTGTTCTGTGGTGATGTTTGTTTTTTGACTATTTTAGTCCAATTAAATCTTTATCATTCACCTGGGGATCCTTGATAGGAAAATAGTTTGAATGAAACGATTATTGGTTACTACTTTTCAATTAAAAAATTGTGGAAAAAAGACAAAAAATAAGCACCAACAAAAAAACAAAACGTTGTTCTTTGTTCATGTAGGATCATCCGCTGCATGGGGATATGGATGCATTTTACTACCTCCTTTAAAAAAAAAAAAAATAATTTTTTAAATCTGCAGCAAAAACAGGTGGCGCCCATGCAAGAGGCACAAACGCAGAGTGGATGTGTTCAGCTTTCATACGAATATGAACCAGAAAGGGAAAAAAATGTAATATCTAGAGCTCTACATTTTACTGGATTAATATTTGTAATTCAAACTCCTTTTTTGGAGAATTGAAAATGATCTGTGGGTAATTTGCATGAAAATGCACTTATTACGTTTTCCTGCTGTTTTCTCTTCATAAAACACAGTTCATATATTTAATGACATTTCAAAGACCTCAAGGCTTTTCATCCAGAAAATACTCTGCTGGTTTGTTCCTGTTCAGCTGAGGCCCAAAAAAAACACTTATTACTGGATTAATCTGCAAAATCAATGGTAGATTAAATGATTATTAATATAAGGAATGTAGAAACATTTAATTAACTGGTCTCGAGCCAAGCCTTTTCTAACCAGCTGGACGTGTCACTGGAGCAGGTGCTGTGTGTTCAGGGGTGCCACCAGTTCTTACCCTGCAGGGTGTTCGGGTCAATGAGGTGGACGGTGCTGGTCACCTGCACGCAAACACACACCTGGCCCATGTTGCCCAGACTCTGGGCCAGACGAGGCGACAGACACACCACATTGTCCTGTGAAACACACACACTTTGGTATTATTAAATTTGTGAGGACATGCCATTAACCTGTGTGTAATCCTCTCTCAATAATACAACATCTAAACCTATGAACTAGCAAAACATTCCCACTTACATATTTTCCAGCATTCCTATCATAATGATGTTTGGCCCCCATAAAGAGATACAATACATAAACAAAAGTATTGGGACGCAACTGTTTTTTTAAGGTTTAGGTTAAGCCCTTTACTTCCAGTGAAGTGTAATCTTAATGCTTCAGCAGACCAAGACATTCTGGACAACACCATGCTTCTAACTTTGTGGACCCAGTTTGGGGAAGAACCTTTTCTATTCCAGCAGGACTGTCACTCACAAGCAAGGTCCATAAAGACGTGGCTGGATGAGTTTGGTGTGGGAGAACCTCAACCCCATACAACACCTTTGGAATGAACTGGAACGGAGATTGCGAGCCAGACCTTCTCGTCCAACATCAGTGTCTGACCTCATAAATGCTCTTCAGAATGAATGGACACAAATTCCCACAGAAACTCAAATATCTTTTGGAAGCTTCCACTCCAAGAAGAGTGGAAGCTGTTTTAGCTACAAAGGAGGACCAACTTCATATTAAAAGTCTTTGTATTTGAACGCAATGTCATTAAAGTCCCTGCTGGTGTAACGGTCGATCATCCCAATACTTTTGTCCATAGCGTAAATACATGTGCACACAGAAAAAGAGTATTTTGTACATCATTAAAAAATACGTCAGTTTATAATCTCGATTACAAGAAAATGATTACAAGACATGGCGCAAATATAACAATGAGACACTGTCTTATGAGAATTTTTATGATGTACTACTACAGGATATTGGGTGCATCTCTAATGTGCACATAATACTAAAGATTGAGTGTGTACATGGATTAAAGGGGGAAAAAAAAAAAAAAGATCTGACTGAATTTTTTTTAAATTTTTTTATTTACTTATTAAAACAAAAAGCTCCGTATCGCGGGACATGCACCATATTTTCAACGCTTAGGGCTTATCCCCTAAGCCCCTAATTGAGATAAAACATAAAAAATGGCAGGAGGACAACACTCGCTGTGGGACGTCAGTCACGACTGAGGATGTTTAATGCCCATTTAAACTTGCACATGTAATTATCATGTATCTTGTTTGGTTCTGTAACAAATAAAGTTACTACAGTGCTTATGTTAAACAGATGCTAGATGGGCTAAATGCTTCGTGTAAATCTAGAACAATAAACAATAGTTATTCAATAGGTTCAGTACTCAAGTAAGTTTTGTTCATCTGAACACAATCTCAAACAAGAGCAAAGTGCCTGAACATCCAGCAGAGCCATGATCAGTTCGCCCCTTCACTTCCTTTAGCTTACTGCCGTTATTAGCAGTGTACAGGCTAATCTAGCGTCTTTCTGAAAAGAAACAAATAGCACAACAGCGCCATGTGAACTAGGTACTTACAGCCGGTAATGACGCAAACACATACCGTAAAGAGCGGATACAACACTGTCAGAGGATCTAAAGTGAACAGGGTAAGTTGGAACATAACTACAAGCTCCCAATCCGCGTCTCTCTCTCTTTTCTTTCTCTCTCGGACTAGACACGCATCCACAGTCCTTTGCATGCAACAGTGCTCTCTTTACACTACAGTTCCTTTCTTACACTTCATCCATTTTATTCCTTCGAATCTGCATCAATCTCATTATCAACCTTTATTGCACTCAGTTGACGGAAAGCCGTCATAGCGACGGAAAACTTCAATCCATGTGTGTAGTGTGCAGGGAGCATACTCAAATATCCACAACACACACTTAAAACTAGTCATTTTTTGAGTAGTGTTGGACAGAACCATCACATAGCGGGACTTTATTTATTCCATTTTTAAGGGCCTCAAAGCAGCATGTGAAGCGATATTAAAAAGCTTTTATCAGCTTTCAGATTGTAATTTGGCATAACATACAGTACTTTGCTAAAACCTTGAGCTACCCCTCATTTCTTCATATTTTGCTTCCAAAGATCCAGACTTTCTTGTATTTTAATGTGGTCTTGAGGAACAGTTCTCCAGGCTTCCTGAAGGACTTTCAAAGTCTCTCATTTCCAGTCCAGTCCCTGAACCTGACCAGTTTCAGAGGAATGTTTTTGTTTGTTAAGCCACACAGTGACCTACGTATGAATAATTCAAGCAGAACAAAGAACATCTGACTTAAGTCCTGAACCAGTGAAGAAACAGGAGCAGATGATTCCAGATGATCAGGCGATGATCAGCATACTGGTGGTGCTAAATGCTGAGTGGTTGGAACTTTGCAGCCCGTCACAGTACAACATTTTTCATTTCCTTCTTTTTACTACTCAGTATGCCAAATTTAAGACAGTTTGAGAGGCATAAAATAGTATTATTACACCAATTAAGTGATTCAAAAGAAGTGAAGGGTGGCACAACACTTTTGCACAGTACTGTATGCGGTTGCTGTGCCATTCTTTTTAATGCCTTGATTAAATTAATAGCTACTAACATTGAAAAATTACAGGACAGAAAGGGCTGCATCTGTCAGAGGTTGAAGCTGATTGGGTAGAGGGCCACCCCTAATACTTCCATTATATTCATAAATCACTCCTGAAGCTACTTTGGAACCACTGTAGAGGAATGTTATAAACTAGGGGTCTCAAACCTGTCCAGAAAGGGCTGCTGTGGGTGCAGGTTTTCACTCCAACCGAGAAGAAGCCATACCTGAGTAACTGAAAACCAAGACCAACTGATTACAGAGGTGGAATCAGGTGTGCCTCTTGCTTGGTTGGAACGAAAACATGCACCCACAGCAGCCCTTTCTGGACAGGTTTCAGACCCCTGTCATAAACAGATGCAGCAATGGTTTTCTTTTCTTTTCGGCCAGAATGCCCCTTTAAAAGCTGACTTTGATATTAAATATTAACACAATTTCCGCCCTCCCACCCCAAATGCAACCAATAATTCATGCATGCCTCTTTAAGTTTGCACTGAAGCTACATGACTAATGCCCAAAGCAAACGGGCAAAATTATGCCTAGTAGTATGATAGGCTGGAACAAAATAAAAAAAATCAAAGATTCTAAATGCTTAGATTTTTAATTAACGTTTTTTATCAGTCACTACATTTAATCCAATGAATCAGGCCCGACTCTTTGTAATTACAGATGCAGTATCATGACAAAATGTGACAAAATTTATGACAATGTAACATTAAATATTCTTACACATGGTTCAAATCTGTAGAGTTCTGCCTTTTTCATACTAACTGGTTCATCAACAGTTCGCCAGTTCAGCTCAGATGAATACCTTGCATGAAACAAGGCCCAGTTCTGTCCTATTCCACCTTTTACTCTGTCAATAACAGTGAGTCGTACGGTGTTTGAAACTGCATAAGCAAGCCTGTTAGAGATTACTTAACATTTCCTCACAGTTTGAGTTGGGTGTGCAAGGATTTAAGCTAATTGGTGGTGTATAAGCTTTCATTGTGTGTTAGCTACATTAGCCTTATAGCTCTAGAGCAGGGGTCGGCAACCCGCGGCTCTTTCATCCATATGATGTGGCTCCCTGTGGCTTTGGAAAAG
This sequence comes from Bryconaethiops microstoma, assembly GCA_037577275.1. NCBI lineage: Eukaryota > Metazoa > Chordata > Actinopteri > Characiformes > Alestidae > Bryconaethiops > Bryconaethiops microstoma. Next base: position 10,626 of record JBBJLS010071815.1, read on the forward strand.
AAATAATAATTTAACACTAGAACGGCGGCTAACTGGCAATACCTATAATGGCTGCGTGCGTCAATTGACGCAGTGCCCAGTTTCGCACAAGACGCTTACTGATACAACGCTGCTGCAGTTTGTTCGGGCGTTTAGTCCTGCAGCCGCTGGCAGACATCCACGCTGCAGCCAGCAGACACAGCAAGTGTCCAGTGGACT
>JBBJLS010071816.1:0-10822 GCA_037577275.1 Bryconaethiops microstoma
GATTCAAGTTCTGTAAACTAATTTCTCTTATTTTAATGTTTTGTCATTTCCTTTCAAATTATGCTTTAAAGAACAATATTTTTATTTGGAAATCGAAGGAATATTTTCAGCAGCCCTTGAAAACTGAGGCAAAGCTGTTCAGTTCAATACCTGCACCTATAAAAGATAAAACATGAGAAACTGAAAATTTTTGCTGTGGCCTCTTATTTATTTATTTTTTTGCTGTGGTCTCATATACATATGGTACCTAATATGAAATGCCATTCTCCATACAGCATAAAAGCACTGTATACAGCATTTAAGATTCCCAAATTGAAAAATTGTTGACAAACAGTGCTGTGTAGCAGCAGGGGAAGAAAACAAATATTTTCTCTTTCTCAGCAGTGTAAAAAACGAGAGGCTGTGTGAAAGAGAGTGAGAACAGATGGCGGTCGTTGCTTTGCGTGAGCGGGCAGGTTCACAGGATGTTGTGAACACAGCCAAACGTGATATATGACCTGTGTCCACAAGAGCATGGCTTTGTTCCTGCGCTCTGCTGCTGAAATTGATCACAAGGCCGGCTCTGAGAGGATTTGCAGACTTTGCTGTGCACTGAATGCTGATGCTGCATTATGGTGAAAAACTGGACCATGATATGACAAAGTTTTACTTTTTATTGTTTCATTTCTTTCTTCGATTTTAGTTTAGGACACAGAGCTCCAGTAAAACACCCGACACAGTTAGCTTGGATCATTACACAGCGAATGACTTTTTAGAGCTACTTTATTACGGAGCACAATAATGAGAGTATAATTGTGATATGATGATAATGAGGATAATTATAATAGTTTCAGTTGCACAGGCAACTCTATACCATGAACATAGATTTAAGTTTTTTTGTGAATGTTTGCCTTCAAAATAATAAAGCCTTATAGTAGCAACAAATCTGGCAGAAGGCAAAAGTTTAAACAACAGTTAGCTGTCATGGGTATTCTCTATATAGAACAAACTTAGAAAAGAAATTTGATCAATTTGAGTGCACAAATTCTGCTTGTTTGCTGAGTTTTATCTATCTATCTATAAATCCATCCATCCATCCATCCATCCATCCATCTATCCATCCATCTACACACACACACACACACACACACACACACACACACACACACACACACACACACATATAGCTTTTGGACAGGCCACATTGCATGTTTTACCACTCACCTACCAAATATCTTAAAGCAATATTATATGCAAAATTATAATATGCAGAAGACTGTGCACTTACACACAACATGCTCAACAGGAGTGTTTCAAGATTTTTTTGCATACAAACCATTTAAACCTAACTGTGCTAGACTGGAATGATGAAACAAAGTTTTAGCACCTTACAGAAAAAAAGCAACAAAACAAAATTAAAAATCAAGTCTACAACATGACATTGACTTTATGTACTATCAAAACAAGCGCTGAAGCTGCCAAAAGACTAAATTTAGCTGTAGCAGAAATGTCCTGGCCTTGGTTGCACATAAAGAGTCTGCCCAGCTTTTCTTCATTTCACATTTTCTTTCTACATTCACACCCCGGAAAGTCTGCAATATGACAAAGACTTCATCAAAAGAAGCAAAAAAGCTGCCATATAGTCTCACAAACTGTGTTCACAGTTATCACTCAGGTCTCAGACACATCTTTGAACGTTTTTTTCAACAGCGAATTTTTCCATGCCTCTAAATTTAGCTCTCACAGAAATGTCTTGGACTTTGTTGAGCATAAACTGTCATTCCTTCTCTATTGAACTATTGCTATCAAGTCTCTGAATTTCCATTGACACCATGTTGTGTTTTAACAGCCTGCCCAGCTTTTTGTCTTTCATATTTCGTTCTGTGCCTGTAGCACATCAAAGCACATCAGGATGGCCAATTGGTTAGAGTTCTCCTCCTGGCTCGCTGCGAGTTTTATTTGTGAGGCTGTCCCCGTGAACACCTCACCTTCCCACACTCGGCTTTTGTTCGGCTGCAGCTCCACTCTCTGCTCGGCCAGAACGCTGACCCTGTGGGCCCCAGGCAGTTTCATCCGAAGCTGGACCCAGGACAGCGGTTCCAGCAGGCCGGATCGGGGCTCCAACAGAACGCAGCCCTTCTGCCAGTCCGCGTAGGGGCAGGGAAATGGGGGCCAAGCACTTTCCGAACTGTTCTGGATGATAAAGTCACAAAGTGGGTTGAAGTCCTCGCTGGAGTTGCTTTTGCCATAGAGGCTCAACTTGTAGATGCCTGGCTCTGGCAGTGCAATGCTAAGAGTAACCTTGGTGCCATTGTAGGTGAAGAAGATATACCGGGACAGTGGGTATGTGGACACCTTACGCTGTTCTTTGGTCAAAACAGCATGAAAGTCTAAATCATCCTGGTTCTGGAAGGTGATGTTACACTTTCCCTGCTGCGTGCTCACAATTGCACCCTTGTGGCTAAATTTGGAGAGGCCTACCTCACTGGTCCTGATGCCAGGACCACAGCAGTTGCTGAGAGCCGGCGGGAGAAGTTTGTTCAGGTTTATTGGGTTGCCAGTGCAGTGAAGGAGAAAGTTGCCAGCATTCTGGAAGCTATCTCCAGCCCTTTTATAGTCCCTGACAAAAATGGACAGTCTGTAATAACCAGTGTAAGGACAAAGAACATTACATGTAAGTTTGTCCGCCTCAATCTGGGTGGCGAGACATCTCTTAGACAGAGTCTTGTCCAGGTCCTTATGGGTCAGTTCACAAAGCATCATGAGTGGCCTAGTTGTCTGCAGAACCAATTCAAATGTTCCCAACTCCAGCGTAATGGCTTCACTACCGTATGTGCAGGACTTGATCCCCAGGGCCTCGGCACTTTGCTGAAGTCCCCAGCAAAGGTAAGGGTTCTCAGGGAGATGCTCTACGGGCTTGGGCTCAGGACACTCCACAGTGAAGGAGCACACCCAGCTGAACAGCCCTGGTGTGCTTCCAGGACGTGCAAACAGCATGACATCAAAGGTGCCCACGGTGGGGGGCAGCACACGGAGCTTCATGCTGGACTGAGCGATGGTCAGCAGACCCAGAGAACTGCTCAGCTCCTTCTGTTCAGAACCGCTGCGCTGGGAGATCTGATAGGTGAAGTCCACCCTCTGAGAGAATCCCACCGATATGGAAGTCTCGCCATTCTCTGAACCCAAACAGACGACCATTATTTTATTGTATAATACAGATGTTACCAGCTTTGGTCCTAGGAGTGTGGAGTCTAGAACAGTTTGGACAGGTTTTTTTCTTTGTATTTGTGATATTCTACTCTCAGGTACTATGAAAAATAGTGCTACACAAATACAGATTGTTTCCAAAATATTTCATCATACTGTTAATATAGCACAATCCATTTTTATTTTTTATTTTGATTTCCTGCTCACCTTTACTATGCAGTACTCAATCATTCTGCCAGACATTAAAAAAACCCCAATATTTAGTTTAATTTATACTTTCCATCCAAAAAGTTTGGTGTATATTATGTTTTTATTTTCCCACATCATCTTACCAAAAGTAGTAAAGCAATGATATATTAGTGTAAAATGTAGAAGACTGAAATTACAAGTTGGTAAGTGCATATTATATATATATATATATATATATATCAGTACATATTCAGACTAAACATTTTGAAATGGTACAGTACTATAAATGCACATAAATCAAATGTGCAATTTTCTACTATTTAAATCAAATGAGCAGTATTTATACGATTCATTCAAATGTGTTTTCCTGCTAACTTTCTTTTGATGCCCAGAAGGTTCTGTACTGCGCCATTGGTGATTCCTCCTCACTAGTGGTGTGGTTTATGTTAAAAAGTCAGCTGTAGTACTGTGTGGACATATTTTGGAAATAAGGACAGAAAGCCAAAGCACATAAGCAACCAAGGATCATACGGTGCTTCAAAATAGTCCTAGGCTTACTATCATATCAAATGTGGCCAAACATCTGAAGCACCGGTACACTGACCTGTACAGAGGTGGGAGATTGTTCATGTTTTCAGTGTCACTGAAATGTTTAACAAGGTGTCTCATTGAATTTTTGACCTGATAAAATTTTGTTATTGGGCCTGCCCTATTCTTGGGCTAAGAGCTGTGCTAAGCTAACTTGATCAACCGGTACCATAAAGCACCTAATAACAGCCTCGGCACATATTTGTAATGACAACTGAGTGACTCCAGTTAATTGAAACTCAGTTGAATTGTTGAACCTCAGCTTTGTTAGAATGTTGATATTTTTATAATGTTGAACACGTAATTTTAATGACAACACTAGCACTGACAAAAAAACACTGAAGTACAGTAATAAAGTGCATGCACTCTATTACTATCCACCACTGTGTACACATAATCTATGAATGGAACTAACTGCCTTGTGGCTACAGTGTGTATTTGGTCCAAAGATTAATAATGTAGTATGTTTTTTTTTTGGGCTGCAAGCTAGTAGTCAGATTATGTCCAAAGAGCAGCATTTTCATCATAGCACTCACAGCACTTAGAATTGACAGACAGGTATAGAAGCATGCCAGAGGGGACAATCTCTGCAAGAGTGACAGTACAGAACTGGAACAAACCTGTAACAAGTGAGAAGTGTTTGGGGTGGATGAGTGTTAACCCGAGCCTGTAAAACTCAGAGGTTTTCAGCACCCTCTTCTCAAACTCCTCCAGCTTAATGGGGCTCTCCAGCAGCTGCCACTCCTCCTCATCAGGACAGTGGGAGTTTATAAAGTCCTCTGGATCAGTCATGAAGTAGAATTCGTCGTACCTGGAGAGTGAATGGAAGAGGAGTCTTTATCTTCTTCAGGACCAGCTGGTAAAAATTGGCTCGTAAGACTAAGCCCTCTCTGTAGACATGAAAGACCTGAAAATAAGGTTTAATCTTATTAAAAATAATAATTGACAAAATATAGGGCTAATTGGCAACTAACTCAAGCTGCAGATTCACATGGCCTGTATCAAATACACTGAGACTTATACATGAAGTGAAATGGCCCCTAAATTAACTGTCCGTTTTTAGGCCCAGCTATATCTTCCAGTCAGTACTAGAAGGAGTAGGCAGATGTAGTTCTAAAATCTGATTGTCTGAGATGCAATCAAAGCTATCATAAAATAAGGTGCATGTTTCAAAACAAGTGGCTAATTTGTTTACACTTACAGTCAGGTACAGTCACTCTGTGAGAATGTCATTAAGGCAATGTTTAATGCAGAAACTTTTGAATGTGCTTCATTAAAAGCTTGTATTTAACTGATATCCACCACTCTGGTGATGCTACTTTTTATTGGCACCTTCATGAGATTTGCTAACGTATTATGGTAACGTCAAGCTCGTGGTCTTAGACATTTGAGGGTTAACTGCTTATATCAGACATTCAGGCAGGATTTGGTAGTTCACAGAATCTTTTACTAATCATTTGAATTTTAGTTGATATAGAGGGCAGTGATACTGTGAAATGTTGTTCTGTTAGGTATTCATCAATATTTCAACATTTTAATGTGAACAGATGCTGCTCGACCACTCACTTCATTGTTGCGCTGTTGTAGATGGGAAGGGGCCGTCAAATGTTAAGCTGCAAAGTATGAGTTATGGTAGGTGTTATTATATATTTTTTATTTTAACTTTCCAGTAGAAAGTAGCAGCACCAGAGTGGTGGAGATCAGTTAAATGTAAGCTTTTAATGAAGCACATTAAAAAGTTTCTGCATCAAACGTTGACTTTTAATGACATACTTATCAAGTGACTGTAACCTGACTCTAGGTGTAAACAAATTAAACATTTCTTTTTGTACATACACAGTATTTTACAAAAGCATTCAATGCATCTTGGCCAATCAGATTTTAGATTTTCTGATCTTCTCTGCATAGATCAGATTTTAGATTTTCTGATCTTCTCTGTGCTTTCAGTGTTTGTAGATTTTTCACGTGTATGCTCTGTAAAGTGCTCTCAGTTTTAAGAACAATTAATATTAATTGTGTTTTATTAATTAATGTTTTTTACAGAAATTTGTGGTTATTTGTTCTTGTGCTTCCTTCCTGGACTTCTGCTTTTACTGTGTCATTGTAAAGCACTTTTAGCAGCTACATCACACTTCATACAATTGCGTGAAGATGTTCTTGCCATAGATCTCAACCTTGGTCCTGGAAGCCCCCTCTGCTCCGCAGTTGTTAGTGTTTGTCCTGCTTCTAACACACCTAATGCAGCTAATTAGCTCATTAATAGGTCGTTCCTAGGTTGAAGAGAGTGTGTTAGAGTAGGGAAAAAAAATTAAACATGCATGACAGGAGAGCCTCCTGTAACAGGGATGGGAAACAAGACAGTGGATCATCAGAGCAGCAATGTTATCTGAATATTGACTGTTTTATTGTATTTATACAACCTTAATCTGTCACTAAATCAGGGTTTAGCTCAGCCCTTATTGCTTAGCTGTGTTGATGTATTACCAGGCTTGGGTCTAAGAGCGGTCAGAAACAGCTCTCTTAACCTCAGTTTTATTGTGAAATCATGGAACCAATACTGTACTGGAGACACTGACTTTATTTTTTTTCATTACAGACATAATACTTGGGAATATGTTAGCTCACTAGTTCTCTCACTGGTGGTTGATCAGGCTGCAAAGAGATTTTGGTTTGTTGGGGGATGTGGTAAAATGCCTTTTAGTATAGTCCAGTACAGTAATCCCCCTCATTTTACGCGGATCAGGAGTCGCGGATTCAGTCACATGCAGGTTTTTTTTCACAACCAAACTCTCCACAATAAGCGGAAATCTCCACAATAACGCGGAAACTCCAAATATGCTTGCAATTTGTTTTTTGGGGTTTTTTTTTGTTGCTTTTCTCGTGGCAATATGTTTTTTTTATGCATTTTAGTTCTAAATTATTAAAAATATATAATTTACTAATAACAAAAATAGTAATCCAAATATAAATTCAGCTAAATGTCCAGTTATTGGCTGCTGCCCTCCTGTTCTCCTGTTTTCATTTCATTCTTCTAAAAACGTCCTGCGGCCTTCTGGCAATGCAGCCCAGCATCTCGGCAGAGAATTACAGGCCGACGGCTGTGGTTCGGGGGGCTGAGATTTCATTTTAAATTCAGCTTAATACATTAACCTTGACGAAAAGGTATACAGGGATGGACTGGCAATCTGTCCGTTCTGCCGCGCTGAATTTAAATCTCTCTCTCTCTCTCTCTCTCTCTCTCTCTCTCTCTCTCTCTTCTGGAAAAGTCCAGAACGGCCGTTCTGCCGCGCACCAGATGGCCGTTCTGGAAAAGTCCTCTTAATAATGCTTGTTTTTTCTCTTGTTTTTCATTTTGTCCTTCTTAAAGCTCTATATATTTATTAGTGTAGATTAAATTAAAAGAGACTGTTGAGCTCAGTAGCTGTCCAGTGTCTGCTTTAACCGCCGTGTCACTACAATACAACTCGCCACCAGATGAACAGTAAATTATAAAACTGTAAAAATGATTAGTGATTACTCCTACATTTTACTGTATTTTTATTACTAAAGAATACATTAAATTATTACTGTATTTACCCTGCTTATACAAAGAAAACGCCCGCTCATGAATTACAGTGCAGTCTGTACAGCGGTAATATCGGTATTTACATTCTAGCACTGCAGGAGTTCAGTGTAAACTGTACAGTACGGATACGGGTTTATCTTTACATTTTGATTAAAGCTAATGTATTAAATTAAATTTAAAATTAAATTAAAGTGTTTGGGGAGCATACTTGGGGGCCTATTTAGGGTTTACACTATGAAAATAGGGATTTTTAGGCTTTTTTTTAACAAGGTTTTTCACTATACGTGGGTGCTCTTGGAACGTAACCCACGCGAAAAGCGGGGGATTACTGTATATAGAAAACCCAAACCTAAGTGGACACAAAAAAAATTCTGTTAGTTAGTAAAGACCTAACTGGAAGCAAACCTTCCAGTTATCTGGTAAACCTATGCGCATGTGGAATAGCATGAAAAATAAATATTTTTTTGTCAACATGACTTTGTTTTCAGGGCATCCTCAGTGATTTTGCTCTGGAGCCAAGTCGGCATATTATCCTATAAATGGGATATAACACAGGTCAACAGGTCAAAATCATCAGAGATAAATTTTTCATGCTGATTTCAAATCGGTGTTTAGTTTTTCCCTACCATGTGCAGTTTTTGTGATGAACCTAGTTATATATTGCATGCTAGTGGTATAATTAGCATATAATAATCATATAATAAGCATTTTTGAAGACATAGTGGTAGCTGACTGACACTGATCATTATATCTATGCCACAGTGTGCGCCTATCTGACTAAAACTAACATTTTCTCATAATTAAAAAAGTTGATGTGACTGAAAAAAAAAGAAATCAGCTCTGAAATCAGCATGAAAAAATGGTTTAGAAAAGTGTGTTGTGGTTTCTGATGATTACAAAAAAAAAATTGTTGACCTGTGTATTTTATTCATTTTCTGTTTTTATGCATGCAAAAGGAGAAAATGAGCGTAGAAAGTTGGCATTTACATGTGCATAAAGCAAACCATTACTTGACAATTGTGCTCAATGTGATGATACATTTATTGTAATGATACTGTAAAATTTATTTCTCAGATTATGCTGTTGTAACTAACTGCTGCTAGTTAGTTAGTTACATGAATTACATGTATATAATGGTATGAATCTGTGACACAACTGCTGCATTGTAGTCATGTTTAGTTCCACTATGGACTATCCAGTCCTTAATCACCTTTTAATAAAGGATTTGTTGTCCATGTCCACTGTCCCAGCCCCCCAGCAGGCGTCCAGTAGGTACCAGTGGCCCTCCAGACTGACTGCATTCCACATATGATTGGACTTGGTGTTCTGGTAGCTCTGACCCTGTCTGTATCCGACACCTTTCCCATGACCACCCACCTCTCTGCATTCAATGCCCACCTCCCTGCAGAGAGACAGCAGAGATCAGTACAGATACTCACAGTGTCTGATTAAAGCAACTGGATGAGAAATACAAGTCCAGTGTTCCATTCAATCCCATACAAATGGCAGTGCAGGCTTTTAGGTAGCTGATACTAATAGCGCTGTGATACTTATATTCTCAAGATATAATAGAACTTCAGGAAACTTCAAACACAAAATATTTCATGGCTGATAAACTCTGTATGTGGTAAGATTTCATATTCTCCTGAACTATCAAGCCAAACAGTGCAAATACTGCTAATAATTAAACAGATGCTACTAATAATGTCAGGCTGCACAACATATAGCATTGCTCAGTGCTCTTACTTGCACATCTGTAAGCAGAGACTGGAGTAGCCACAGCAAACTCCTCGACCTGCCTCGATGACCTTCTCAGCAGAGCACACTTTCTCAGTCAGACCCAGGTATCCAGTCACATCGTACTCTGCAGCAGAAAATACTACATCAGTGGTGGTGAAGGCATGCAATTTCCATAGTGTTAACTGACAGGTGATGAGACCTGATAGCTACATCAGCCTATAGCAGAACCCTCAGGGCTTTCTGGGCCTTCCTAGAAAGCTTATGATTTCTGTGAAATAAAATAATTCATGTATGAATGTATGTATTTTTATTCAGAAAGAATGTGTGTATTTAGACTCTGAATGCACTATAGTACATTTATTTAGATTGTCAAACAAATTTAAATATTAGTCAAAGACAACACAAGTAAACACAAAATGTAGTTTTTAAGTGAAGGATTTTATTATTAAGGGAGAAAAAAAAATCAAACCTACATGGCCCTGTGTGACAAAGTGATTGCCCCCTAAATCTAATAACTGGTTGGGCCACTCTTAGCAGCAACAACTACAATCAAGTGTTTGCGATAACTTACAATGAGTCTTTTGAATTTTTTTCCACTCAGTTTTGCAGAATTGTTGTAGTTCAGCCACATTGGAGGGTTTGAGCATGAACTGCCTTTTTAAGGTCATGCCAGAGCATCTCAATAGGATTCAGATCATGACTTTGACTAGGCCACTCCAAAGTCTTCATTTTGTTTTTCGTCAGCCAATCAGAGGTGGACTTGCTGGTGTGTTTTGGATCATTGTCCTGCTGCACAACCCAAGTTTGTTTCAGCTTGAGGCCACAAACAGATGGCTGGACATTTTCCTTCAGGAGTTTTTAGTAGAGAGCAGAATTCATGGTTCCATTTATCACAGCAAGTCTTTCAGGTCCTGAAGAAGCAAAACAGCCCCAGACCATCACACTACCACCACCATGTTTTACTGTTGGTATGATATTCTTTTTCTGTAATGTGGTGTTACTTCTACACCAGCTGGAATGGGACACACCTTCCAAAAAGTTCTCATCAGTCCACAGAGTATTTTCCCAAAAGTCTTGGGGATCATCAAGATGTTTTCTGGCAAAACTGAGACGAGCCTTAATGTTCTTTTTCCTCAGCAGTGGTTTTCGTCTTGGCACTTTGCCCAGTCTCTTTATTATGGTGGAGTCATGAACACTGACCTTAACTGAGTCAAGTGAGGCCTGAAGTTCTTTGGATGTTGTTTTGGGGTCTTTTGTGACCTCTTGGATGAGTCGTCGCCACGCTCTTGGGGTAATTTTGGTCAGCCGGCCACTCCTGGGAAGGTTCACCACTGTTCCATGTTTTCGCCGTTTGTGGGTAATGGCTCTCACTGTGGTTTGCTGGAGTCCCAAAGCTTTAGAAATGGCTTTATAACCTTTTCCAGACAGATATGTCTCAATTTCTTTCTTTCTCATTTGTTCCTGAATTTCTTTGGAACTCAGCATGATGTCTAGCTCTTGAGGATCTCTTGGTCTACTTCACTTTGTCAGGCAGGTCTTATTTAAGTGATTTCT
>JBBJLS010071817.1:0-10821 GCA_037577275.1 Bryconaethiops microstoma
CCTCTCTCTCTCTCTCTCTCTCCCTCTCTCCCCCCCTCTCTCCCTCTCTCCCCTCTAACTCTCTCTCTCAATGTCTCTCTTTCTGCCTTTCTCTCTCTCTCCCTTTCTCTCTCCCTCTTCCTCTCCCTCTCTCTCTCTGGGTTATAAATAGTGTGCGGAGTGAGTAAGGTCGGACCTGCATTTCCCATTCCTAATGTTGCCTCAGACTGCTGGCGGCCCAAAGTGGCACGCTTCTTTCTGTTGAAGCTTTTGTGCTTATTTTTGGGTCCAGCCCAATTCTCCCTTTCTTTCTGTCCTTCTCAAGGATTAGAAAGATTTCTAAATAGAGCAACAGAAAAGGAAAGACAGAGAGAAAGAGAGAGAGAGAGAGAGTTAGAGAGAGAGAGGGAGGGAGGGTTTAGCCACAGGCATCAGTAACCCACAGCTGAACCATATCCTGCTCTCACGAATCACAATGTCTCTCTCTCTCTCTGTCTCTCACATACACACACACACACACACACACACACACACACACACATCAGATACATACAACGAGACACAAACTACTACAGGTGCTAAATGCGTTAAATACACACGTTTAACATGAGGAAATAGACATGTGCATGAATTTGGGATGAATATAGTAATAAGATTATTTGTTTATGTATTTTTCACTATCATGCCATAGCATGAACACACTTTCAATGTTTTGGAGACATGGTGAAAAATGATAATAAAAACACACTGATGCTGTTTATCACTCGCAAATGACCCTCAACAGTGCTTAGAGCTAAATCACGGTAAGATGACATTACTCCTGAAACAACTCCTGAATTAGAAGCTGTTGGTTAGTTTTGTAAACCCCAAGTCTTGGTCAGTAGGTTTTCTCTTCTGTTTCTATGGACTGAGACAGCTGTCCCTGACCTTATTTGAGTCCAGCTGAGACACTGGGGACAGGACAGGGCAAATCTTTTCTGTAGATCTGTTCTTTTTCCTGACCCCATAGAGGTGAAACCCAAGGTGTGGCTGTCCTTTCAGAGCAGAGGTTTAGGAAATGTCTAAATTAAAATAAAACACTCCAAAAACACTTTTCAGTTTCACAGCCTACACTGATAAGATAACAGCACACAGCTTGAATCACTTGCAAGTTACCTCACGTGCAGATATTTATTTCATTAGTCATTTAGCTGAATGCCCTCAAGTTAACACTGTGAAGGCTAATTTACCTTTCATAAGCAACAACTATTATTTCTATAGACAACTGTCGTATTGACTGTTATTTGAATCGACTATCTAACTATTTTGCCTCCTATGGTTTGCTCTTTTACATCACTTGATATTGTGTGAGCTGGTGAGGAGAACACAGGTTCAGTTCCAGATTTCTTCCCGATACCTCCTGCTTGGATTTATGAAATGCCATCAGCAGCTCCTGATTTCATTTAATGAAGGACTGATTGAGTCAAAAGAGGTTTCTGATGGAAACTACAAGTAATACTGGACTTCCACATGGAATATACTGAACGTAAAATCACTAATTACTGTATAATGTTATTTGGATGTATTCTTTTTAGTTTTATTTATTACACGTGGTGATATTCATGTAAAAAAAACCACTCACTGCTCACCTAAACAGTTTTAAATATTATTGTCGCAGGTACCTAAGACTTTTGCACAGTACTGTATTGTGTGGAGATGGCGGAAGGTCCCTGCGGGTTTTCTCGGCTTTCATCCCTTTAGCCTTTCCCTGTCAGGCACTAGGACCGAGTGGAGACCCCGAACAACGGACCTTCCCTCCTCTGTTGCTGTGGGGACTGAAGGTGTGGGGCGTTGAGTCACCCAGTCTGAAAAGCTAAACTGTCAGCGCAGATGCAGAGGGAGACGGACTGGGAGGGACAGCAGGAGGGAGCTAAATCAGGGTCACAGAATGTTAGACTCAATAGTAAAACACCTCTGGCTTCCTCTGGGAAACCATGGATGACACAGAAAGCAGGGGGTAGAAAAGCACCTCTTAAAGCAGCATTTCACTTCACACGTTCACTACCTTTCAAAACCCAATTTTGTTCTCCCTGCTCCTCAAAGTTAGCTAGTAGGCCTAGGCAATAGGACACACGTCAGTGATGATGGGTAACATCATGATGATGATTCAAATAGGGACAAAGAATGAATACAACAAGGACTAATATGAATTTTGTTTTTTCATTTCCCCTTATAGTCACACATGAACACACCACAGCACAGCCCGCAGTGTGAACAACGTGAAATTCTTTCTCTGAATTTCACCCATTCACCAAGTTAAGCAGCGGACCGCCACCAACAGGGCCGGTGTCTTGCTCAATGGTACCTCAGTGGGATTTCTGGGATTTGAACCTACAACCTTCTGAGTGCAGGGGCAACTCCTTAATCACTAGCCCACCAGCTGCCCTGTTTTATGCACTTTTACTGTCTAAACAATTGATTATTACAGGACATCAGTTAGCCATTGAGTACATTTTCCACTATCTGTTCTGAAGATTTTCCCCAGAGTGTGATGAAAATCCTAAGCATTTCCTAAACACCATAAGTGTCCTCATGGTTTTAACAGTAATGAAAATTTGGTATCTCCAAGTCTTTGGAAACCAGAGTGGACCCTGGCCACCCCAGCATCGTACCCAGGACCTTCTTGGAGTGAGGCGACTGCAGCACCATGCTCTTAAATATATTTATATTTAACAGCAACAATCACTGTGCTTTTAAACGTGTATGCTGATGAAATGTGTTGTAGTCTAGACTCCAAATTCTGTTTCTTGACAAAATACAAAGCTTCTGATCACTAAATATACACTCAAATACCAATGTGACTTCGAATTATTCGGGCCAACCCTAGACACCCACCATTACTAGCTGAATACTAATATGAAATATAGTGTCAAAGAAGAAGCAAATGCGAGTAATTTGATGAGATGATCAGTTCTATATTCATTATTTTCAGTAAAGTTAAAATGCCTGTCCCCAGAACCCACTGTCAACAACTTCCCAGCATCTGCCCTTCCTCTGAAACGGATACTGCACTGTTAGTTCCAGTAATGGCAACATTTGTCCGCCTACTCGCACTGTAAAATCTCATTTTGAATTCATCCGTGCAGTGTCCCTCTGAGGTCCAGCTGGGGACAGCTGAACACTAAGAATTCGTTCCAACTCTAAGAACACTCCTTTTACTCCTTTTAAGGGGCGTGTCAGTCCATGACGTCCCCTGGGTGAACTGTTTAACCTTTGACTCTAAAGGCAACATGTGTCTCGTCGCAACATGATCTGTGCATCCTTGACAACCTGATGAGAGTCAAGAGGATCCAGGACAGGACATACATGTGATAATGTCATGTCGTTACTTTAATTACCATACAGAATGAAGTGATCAGCAGACATAAGCAATCCTATGCTAAATGCACATCATTTTTTAATCTACATACACAATGGCTACAGTGAAAGTAAGAACTCCTAGCAGGGTCTCAGTGCTCTTTTTGCTGTTGTTAATGATAGAAAAAAGCATTCTTTCTCCTAGAAACAAGCAATGGCAGTAATTAATTAGCAATTAGTTACCAATACATACTTTCTCACTGACATTGAGTAAATGATTTGTGCTTGTTTTTGCACCTTTACTTGTGTCATAACTCCACTATCTAGTGAGGCCTGAGGGAGTAAGGTTCTCCCTTTGAGTCTTGGTTCCTCTCAATGTTTTTCTGTCATGTTCTTAGCAGTTTCACTCTCTGCTTGCTATTTGGGGCCTAGACCTTTTTGGAAAGCTGTTATCTTGTTACTGTGTGTAAAAATGTATTGAGCCCTGCCTTACTGAGCTGTACACTGAAACAAACTGGTTAAAATGGACGTGGACATCAATTTGGGTGCCGGTTCAACACTTGCTCAATAGGATAAGTAGTTTAATGGGAAATGTCTCGATATGTGGGACCGACTGTATAATATACACACATATATTTGTGTGAGTGTACATCTCAAGAGGCACTGTTCTTTTTTGAAGGCTGGATGCTTATCAAGCCCACGCCAGACCAGGTAACATCCCCCTCCTCCACCCTCCACAAAGACAGCCAGATTAGCTCTGGAAAGATCTCCATATGAGATCAAATGATCTGCAAAAACGGATCCTCCTCCTCCACCCCAGCAACATGCCTGTATCGCTTTCTAGACCATATACTACTGATACAAGGGCAATGTCAGGGGATGTGAGGCTTCAGATTAGATATCCACAGCCATCTTATTGGTCTACAGGATTCTGAGGAGACATTCTTCACACTCATGGGGTTCTTTTACACCAGTACAGCCCAACCCTTTTCCACGACACTCATTCGAAGCACTTACATCTTCGTGAGGATGTAAAAAAATGCACAGCATTTCGCCTGTTATGGCACAGGTCCCCATCCCCCTTCTCCTCTTCTCCTCTGGAACCGCCATCAACACGGCGTGCGCCACAGCCCTGTCAGCCCCTTCTCCACCAGCCACCTCGACACATCAGCCTTTACTGCCAAGCTACCTGAAAATGCTACCATTTCTATAGACATTAGGTTCAGCTGGGATGGGAAAACGGCAGACCTGAGCAGGACGAGTGGGAGGTGGGTGTGAACAGATGCAGCCTATTAGGACGATGCAGGCTGCGTTTGTTTTCTCCACAGGTTAACCTGTAATCCACCCTCACACCAATAACACGGCTAGTATTTCACATTTTCAAGCCAAATGCGTACATATGTCTCTTATGACTCTTTAAAAGCTGCCTACCTCTGTGAAAAACGCGTCCATCGTCCTCCCTTTCACCGAATCTATCCAAGCCTCGGATTGAGACGCACCGGTCCGGTTCACTCTCCAGTAAACCGCATCCCCCGGCCCTGGCGGGGGGACAACCGAGCTCTGAGAGCAAAACGATGCCGACTGAGCTGATTCCCTAATGAAACAGGCCGATGTACTTTTTATTTCTCCTTTTCCTCCTTTCCAGCAGCCCCTCTGTGATGGTTCGAGTCCAGCAGCGCGCTCACCTCTCTCCTCCTCGCCGCCGCGTGCTTGTGGGCGTGGTCTTGACCGAATGAATGAGAGGGCGGGGCATGCCGCACCGGCAGTCACGCCCAGTACCACCCCTCTCTCTCCATGGAAACCTCTTCACGTGACTCTCAGTCCACTGAACCGACCCTTTTGACTCGAACCGTCCGTATAAGATTTATTCAGTTTGCGAACCGAGTCTCCGTTCATATCGATTCACATCTTATTCAGCGATTTCTCTAGTCAACCTACACTGTATGGGATGCCTGACCATCACAACAATATGGACATTAATTACGTGGCATTCAAATACACGGACAAAGGGGGGAGTCCCCCCTCCTTTGCAGCTATAACAGCTTCCACTCTTCTTTCAAGGCTTTCCACAAGATTTTGGAGTTTCTGTGGGAATTTGTGCACATTCATTCTGTAGAGCATTTCTGAGGTCAGACACTGATGTTGGATGAGAAGGCCTGGCTCACAATCTCAGTTCCAGTTCATCCCAAAGGTGTTGGATGGGGTTGAGGTCAGGCCTCTGTGCGGGCCAGTCGAGTTCTTCCACACTGACCTCATCCAGCCACGTCTTTATGGAGCTTGCTTTGTGCACTGGGACACAGTCCTACTGGAATAGAAAAGGTTCTTTCCTAAACTGTGTCCACAAAGTTGGAAGCATGGCATTCTCCAAAATGTCTTGGTATGCCAAAGAGTTTTCATTGCTCTTCACTGGAAGTAAGGGGCCTAGCCCAAACCCTGAAAAACAGGTGTGTCCTAATACTTTTGTCCGTACAATGTAACTTCACACTTATTCCTTTCATAATTACTCATTTTCTGTCACTTTATAAGCATGAACACGTTTGTTGCGGTGTGATTTTATGAGGTTAAATTGATCATTATTTTGTTTTATTAGAAAACTGCAGACCACCACATGGAAGTAAACATTGCAGAATGATCAGGTCATCTGGACTTGTGTAAATTAGTGAATGACACAGGATGGGCCCCTTCCTTATACATAGTGTCCTCAGGAGCCTATACATACTGAGCTATAAGTGCAGTTCAGTGAACTATGACAGCCTGTGATTATGTAGACCAGTGATTTGTGTTACAGGCACTGTGAATATCATGCTGTTATATTTAATAACCAAATTTAGTCTGTTGTAAATGTGAGCACCAGTACAGAGCATTGTTTGCGGTGCTCTTTGGTTGTTGTGAATTTTGGTGAGAGCTGCTGTGATCTGCCGTCGTGTTGCCATGGCAGCGAGGCTGACACACTTACACGCTAACACGTACACCTAAAAGGAGGAGGCGCTCTGTGTTTGTGTGTGTGTGTGTTTTAGCTTTTTGCAAGGACCAAGTGTCAGCATGATGAAAATATGCATATGAAAACTGGAAACTTGCTAGTCCACACATTTTTGAAAATGATGCCTTTATTTAAAAGGTAAAAAGACATTGTGTTTGCTGAGGTTAAGGTTTTGTTTAAGTTAAAGGCACTGCATTAGTGATACTTAAAAGTCAGTATAAATACCCCAAAAATGACAAACTTGTGTGTCTATCTGTGTATGTTTGTCAGTAAGAGGTGATCGAGATCAAAGGCCATATGATGCTGTAGTGTCATTATAAGACTGAATCACACTTGCTGTGTCACTTGATGCAAAAGCAAAAACACTATAGTGTTGTATTTCTCCACCTCAGTACTGGGGGCTGTCAGGCACATTTTAGTGTTTTTTTCTGATGTTACACACCCACTTTAACTCAGGAACGATTTGCTTATTAATCTATTAGTTGGATTTGGTGTATTAGGAGAATGGAAAACTCTAAAATGTGAAGAGCTGCGGGGCCTCCAGGACCACGATTAAGAACCACTGCTTTAGTGCTTCACATACAGGCTTATTGCATGACTGGTGGTATTGTGTTACTTTTCTTCAGAATAAATAAAATACTTCTGTACTTGAACTGTAGCCTCCTACTACGACACTACATTGGTACAGAGTAGTATTTTGTCATTTAAAGACAAGGAAACCCCCCTTCTGATGGTGTATCTTGTACCTTTTGGAGGAAACTGTATTTTTATTGCTTTGTTTGCAATGTTCTTAAAAGACAACATGTTGTGCGTATGTCACATACACCGCTACAAATGTTACTGAACGTTAGTTTTCAGAAAGCCTTGTAATCACTTTCTTCCTCATGGAAATCGCAAATTCAGCATTCTAATGGTCTAATGGTACACAGAGCCTGCAAGGCACAAATAAAGCAGAACAGCATTTCAATGCATTAAACAATGAAATATTCAGCATATATGGCTTTAGCAGGGGTCCCTTGTGAGCACCATGAAAGTGTAAATAACACCCGAGTTATTAAAGCAAGATGGGACGTCCCATTAGCACTCCCAGCCTCCATCACAGCATGTCTTAGAAAGGCAGAGACAAATTTTTTATTGAGAGGGGGAGGGATTGAGAGATCATTTAAGAAAGAATACTCCAAGTTAATCTCTGTTGGAGTTCATCTGCAGCATGTGGTCAATTACCATTGAAAATATTTGTGGTGCATTTTCCTGCATGTACAAAAGAAAACACTTTTGATTCAAAACTCACCTATAATAGAAGCCAAATGGCAATTTTATGAAGTCTGTCTACTGTATTTGTCCACAACATGTACAGATTGTTGTCAATCCCAATATGTCACCAAGTTATTGTTCAGTTTTTACCACAGTGAAACTAATAAACATATTATTTGGGTGACTGACCTAGACCACTCCAAACACAGATATCATAGTGCACCTTCTTGTAGAGTTCATGTCTGTTTGGTGGCATGAGGGGGACCTACACAAAAATAGACGAAAACAGTTGTTTTAAACGATCTAGACTGTTTGAACTCTTTACTTGGATTTGAAATGTCCTTCATGGTTGTATAAATAAGTTTAGCTAATCAACTACAGTAGCACCACACTTGTGGATTCAGCTCATAAGGTTAAACTAGAGGACAACAAGCCTATATTGTGCAACAGATGGACTACAGTCTCTAACTGTACACCACCAAAGTCTAATAAAGCAGCCGCAGGGTTTGGGATTTCCTCTTTGCTGTTTCACGGGGATAAGATGAGCAGATTTAGCTCAGTTTAGCTCAGATAACATGGAGCAGTTGCACACATCCCTGTTTGTTTTTATCTTTCAGAGATGAGGACAAGGACACACACACACACACACACACACACACACACACACACACACACACGCACACTCCAAAACCACATTAGGCTTAATTAAGGTTGCTAATTCTGGGGTTTCTTTTTCTTCCTTTTATTGTTTACATGTCTATGCAGCTTCAGGCATGGATTGCATAAGTCAGATAGCAACAGCTTAGAATCAGCTTCACAATTATGAACTGGGTGATTTTCAGAATGACATTGGACTGATGGAACAACAAAATAGCTTCAAAAATGATCACACGCAAGTTCTTCTTCATTGTAAGGTTATGATAGTTTGGCGGAAAATCTACTAAAATGTATACAGTCTAACCCTGTCATGTTAGCAGGAGTTAGCGAGGCGCAAATGCAGGGGATAGGTGAGGGTAAGGTGAGGGTTTAGTGAAGGTGGACTGACCCTGGGATGCATCCCAGGGAAACTTATAAATTAACCCATACACAGACAAAAACCAATGAACACAAACATCCCTTATTACTAAATCCCCAGCCAGCTTAGCAGTAAGGGTTCACAGGGGATTTTAATACACGGATAGTGAGTGGCTTTCCCAATTGCTAATTCTTCCAAATAATCTTAAATGAACTTGCTTTTAACGTGCAGACATTGCATAACATACTGTTACTTCTAAAAGTGGAATAAAATATGTGGCAGTAGCCATTGCATTTTTAATATTATTGTTAGCTACATTAGCTTTGTTGCTACTGTGCAAAACCAAAGAAGTACCAAACATGTCTTAGCTGGCCAGCTACATTTTAAAAAAATGTGTGTGTGTGTGTGTGTGTGTGTGTGTGTGTGTGTGTGTGTGAGAGAGAGAGAGAGAGTGTGTTAAAGTGCTGTTTAGTAGCTGGCTGACAGAAGCAGTCCTCAGTCTTATGTGACACACATTTACTTGCGTGTTAATGGACAGCTGAGTTACCCGAAGGCATCTTTAATGCATTTTAACATGTAATTAAGGGTGCACTGATATGACTGATGCTGCTTTAATCTTGTTTATGTCTTAGCTTAAGTATGGACAGTTTAAAAAAGCTTAAGATAGGTTACCAGAACCCATTACAACAGTATTTTTAGTAAGAAGTTCAATCACTCTTTATCCCAGATTGGTTGTAATTCAAGGAGTGAGTCAATGGGCCTGTGTGAGATTGATTTATAATAAAGTAGAATAGAGACGCATTAATGGAATTTAATTTAGTGAAATCCTGATAAAAGCCTGATCGCAGTGCTGTAGTTTTAGGTAGGATATCTTTGTGCCAATCTGCTGCCAGCATTATTCTGTATCTTCAGTGTTTCTTCTATCTTACTGCTGGCTTTGACACTGGAGTGAATCATTCCCTCAGGGCTGCTATGAAACCAGACAGAAAGTAAGCATTACGTCTTAGAAGGAAAGAAGGCTAAGATCAAAGCCCTTCTCTCATTACAGTCTACAGTAAAAAGAGCTCTAGGTAAAACTATGGCATGTATCCTTTGGTGATACGATCTAAATTGTTGAGATTTGAGGGGTTTTCTTTACCCGTTTATCTTTTAAAACTGTAGATACTGTAGATACTAATACTAATTGTGCATGTGATGTAGATAATAAGTAGACAATAGAGGAGGTCCTTGTACATGTACCTTGTACCTCCATTTTGTAATTTTTATATTATTTGAAAATGCCCCCTGCCATTTTCACTGTAATATATTTTTAAAGCTGAACAGTAATGGTTCAAAATGACTCAGAATAAAATTTCATTATACAGCGCGACACGTTTGTAGGAGCACGCTGTTATATCAGCTGTTTGTGCATTATTTCTAGCATCATGTTTACTGATAGATGGTGAGGGAGGGCATCCTACCCACACACACAGAGGAAAGTCAGTTGTGTCCGCTTGAACTCCCTGCCAGAGCCAGAGACCAAACTAACAGTCTCTTATTGAGGGCCAACTCTTAGACTCTGGAATCCATACTGTTACTTCTAACATCTGCTTACACCAACTGTACAACTTCATAGGCTTTAAATCATTTGTAGGAGCTGTAGATGATTCATAATAATGTAAGGTTTTAATAAATGCTGTGTATTTATAAAATGCCATATAACTCAACTCTCAATTTGTCTAATAAATATTATTTATCATTCAATAGCTTCTGATCAGTCACAAACCTTGAAATATTAAATAAAGCATCGAAATATTGATGCACGAGATGCAATTAGTGCATCTTTTTTTTTAGTGCAGTTAAGTAAAGAAGAACTGTGTAGCTTGGCAGAGCTCCAGACATCCAGGCTGCTGCAGCCCAGGTGCAGACTGTGTCTCCCCCAGCGACAATGTCCCTATTCTAGGCCTCTTTGCATTGTGCGTCTTGCCTGTCAGAGGAAGCCCTGAAGCTTTAAGGTGCCCTGCAATGGGCTCTTTAGACCACAGCCCCTTTGTTTTGGCAGGCCTATCATCTCTGGCCTCCAGCTGGGGGTGACCCTGATGCAGGCCGAGGTCACACTGCTGAAATACAGCCTCACTTTTAAGAGGAAGCTGCCGGCCCCTTCTGCCCCATTCGGCTGAAAGGACAGGCCTTAGTTTCTGACGTGTGTGTGTGTGTGTGTGTGTGTGTGTGTGTGTGTGTGTGTGTGTGTGTGTGTGTGTGTGTGTGTGTATGTGTG